>KV908571.1:7500-17277 GCA_002005505.1 Botryococcus braunii | reverse complement strand
CTCTCTTCTCTTTCTTTTTCTTTTTTTTCTCTTTTTTTTTTTTTTTTTTTTTTTTTTTTTTTTTTTTTTTTTTTTTTTTTTTTTTTTTTTTTTTTTTTTTTTTTTTTTTTTTTTTTTTTTTTTTTTTTTTTTTTTTTTTTTTTTTTTTTTTTTTTTTTTTTTTTTTTTTTTTTTTTTTTTTTTTTTTTTTTTTTTTTTTTTTTTTTTTTTTTTTTTTTTTTTTTGGGGGGGGGGGGGCAGACTCTGCAAGTCGAGGGTGCATACACTCTCGTTGTCTGGTGGGGGGGGGGGGGGGGGGCATGGTTCAGATTGCATACAATATGTTAATATTCGTTATGCAGTTCACACTCTGGGCTGTACTGCAATAACAAAGTTACAGCAACTCATGTGCACACTTTGATTGCAGACTTTCGATAATGTCGTCATCCCAAAATCCTCGTACTCTGGCGCCTTTGTCAAGGAAGGGGAGCTAAGGTACTACCCATTTTCTGCATGGGGTGTTTGGTGTACAGGAATTCATATATCTGTATTATGCAAGTGCAATGTATGTAAGTTGATGCCATGCATGGTGGTCTCCTGGTGTGCAGTTCTTTGGAAAGAGGGTGGATGAGTCCAACAAGAATGTCGTATCGGAGGAAGAATCCACTGAGGATGACTCGGACACTGAGGTGGAAGAGCTAAAGGAAGCAACTTCACCCCCCCCCCCCCCCAGGAGAAGCTTGCGGTCACCGGTGACTCCTGCAACCCTGATATGCTGCAATATTGCTGTGGTCATTCTTCCAATTCAGACTGTTTTTCTTCTCGTGTAAATGAGAATGAAGTTTCAAACTACATACCCCGGGCAAGCGTGTTTATGTACATTGTGCTGAATTGTACTCATTCTATAGTGACTATAGAACATATAATGTGCACATGAATTTAGTATGAGTCATCCTTGTGTCAAAAAGCCCTTGCTGTCTGTCCCCTTGTGAGTGCTAAACACTCCCCGCCCCCCCCCCCCCCCCAATATTTCTTAACGCTGGATACATATCAAAGCAGTAAATAGGTTGGGTGTGTACAGGCAGGAAAAGCATCCGGATCCGTGCATTCAAAACCAAATCATGGCAAGAATAAAGAGCACAGCAAAGAAACAGAGGGCCCTGCAAGGCACAGCAAAAGGCAACGAAGGTCTGCAAACGAAGTTGTTGGACGAGGTAATTCATGACAGCTTCACTTTCACATACAACACACACACACTATTGAGTGACTCTATCTATCTTAGTGCAGGAATGATTTTGACATTCTATTTCCCGTGATGTCTTGTTACCATTAATGTTCCGATCCCCATTTCATAGGCTCTGCCCCCCACCTCCCTCTCTCCCCTCCTCTCTCTCTCTCTCTCTCTCTCTCCTCTCTCTCTCTCTCTCTCTCTCTCTCTCTCTCTCTCTCTCTCTCTCTCTCTCTCTCTCTCTCTCTCTCTCTCTCTCTCTCTCTCTCTCTCTCCCCCCCCCCAACCTCCCCCTGTCCTCTCTCTCTCTCTCTCTCTCTCTCTCTCTCTCTCTCTCTCTCTCTCTCTCTCTCTCTCTCTCTCTCTCTCTCTCTCTCTCTCTCTCTCTCTCTCTCTCTCTCTCTCTCTCTCTCTCTCTCTCTCTCTCTCTCTTTCTCTCTCTCACACACACACACAAAGACACACTCTCTCACATACTCATCTAACACACTCTCTCTCTCTCTCTCTCTCTCTCTCTCTTTCTCTCTCTCTCTCTCTCTCTCTCTCTCTCTCTCTCTCTTTCTCTCTCTCTCTCTCTCTCTCTCCCCCCCCCCCCCCCTCTCTCTCTCTCTCTCTCTCTCTCTCTCTCTCTCTCTCTCTCTCTCTCTCTCTCTCTCTCTCTCTCTCTCTCTCTCTCTCTCTCTCTCTCTCTCTCTCTCTCTCTCTCTCTCTCTCTCTCTCTCTCTCCCCCCCCCCACTGTGTGTGTGTGTGTGCGTGTGTGTGTGTGTGTGTGTGTGTGTGTGTGTGTGTGTGTGTGTGTGTGTGTGTGTGTGTGTGTGTGTGTGTGTGTGTGTGTGTGTGTGTTTGGGGGGGGGGGGGGGCAGACTCTGCAAGTCGAGGGTGCATACACTCTCGTTGTCTGGTGGGAGGTTGGGGGGGGGGGGGGGGCATGGTTCAGGATTGCATACAATATGTTAATATTCGTTATGCAGTTCACACTCTGGGCTGTACTGCAATAACAAAGGTTACAGCAACTCATGTGCACACTTTGATTGCAGACTTTCGATAATGTCGTCATCCCAAAATCCTACGTACTCTGGCGCCTTTGTCAAGGAAGGGGGAGCTAAGGTACTACCCATTTTCTGCATGGGGTGTTTGGTGTACAGGAATTCATATATCTGTATTATGCAAGTGCAATGTATGTAAGTTGATGGCCATGCATGGTGGTCTCCTGGTGTGCAGTTCTTTGGAAAGAGGGTGGATGAGTCCAACAAGAATGTCGTATCGGAGGAAGAATCCACTGAGGATGACTCGGACACTGAGGTGGAAGAGCTAAAGGAAGCAACTTCACCCCCCCCCCCCTCAGGAGAAGCTTGCGGTCACCGGTGACTCCTGCAACCCTGATATGCTGCAATATTGCTGTGGTCATTCTTGCAATTCAGACTGTTTTTCTTCTCGTGTAAATGAGAATGAAGTTTCAAACTACATACCCCGGGCAAGCGTGTTTATGTACATTGTGCTGAATTGTACTCATTCTATAGTGACTATAGAACATATAATGTGCACATGAATTTAGTATGAGTCATCCTTGTGTCAAAAAGCCCTTGCTGTCTGTCCCCTTGTGAGTGCTAAACACTCCCCGCCCCCCCCCCCCCCCCCAAATATTTCTTAACGCTGGATACATATCAAAGCAGTAAATAGGTTGGGGTGTGTACAGGCAGGAAAAGCATCCGGATCCGTGCATTCAAAACCAAATCATGGCAAGAATAAAGAGCACAGCAAAGAAACAGAGGGCCCTGCAAGGCACAGCAAAAGGCAACGAAGGTCTGCAAACGAAGTTGTTGGACGAGGTAATTCATGACAGCTTCACTTTCACATACAACACACACACACTATTGAGTGACTCTCTCTATCTTAGTGCAGGAATGATTTTTCTCTGCACTAGCGCTCCCCCTCGTCAATCTCACCAAGAAGCATGCAGTATTTAGATGGACCATTGCATGCCACGAGGGATTTGAAGGGCTGAAGACGGCCCTTACTGAAGCGCCAATTCTCCAAGCGCCTGACCCCTCTCTCCCTTACACTCTTGTCACAGATGCTTCTGGATTTGGGATGGGTG
This sequence comes from Botryococcus braunii, assembly GCA_002005505.1. NCBI lineage: Eukaryota > Viridiplantae > Chlorophyta > Trebouxiophyceae > Botryococcus > Botryococcus braunii. The sequence goes on along the minus strand of KV908571.1, from coordinate 13,971 downwards.
CAGTTTTATTGCAGAATGACAAACCCATTGCATACTTGTCTAAGCGTTTCTCTGCAGCAGAAATGAACTATTCAGTGTCTGAGCAGGAATTGTGTGCCACCATATATGCGCTGAAAGCTTGGCGACATTACCTTGAAGGTTGTGACGGTCTTACTATTATAACAGATCATCATCCAAATACTTTCTTTCAAGGCACTCCTGTTCTGAGCAGGAGGCAAGCAAGGTGGTATGAAACTCTGCAAAGGTTCCACTTCAGCTGGAAGTACGAGCCTGAACACACAAATGTGGCTGATCCCTTGTCAAGATGCTCTAACCTTTTGAATACTGTTGCGGAGCACAGGCAACACATTCTCGCGGCGTTTACTCGCGCACAGGCCCGAGCTGCGGATCTCGATCATGCAACGCTTTCGGGACAACAGAGTGGTCCGGCTACTTCCGCGCCATTTCAGAACACCATCTTATTTCAAGATAAGTCTATTTCTCATTCGAAACCGAACTTACCTGTAACGGTACCCGGTTGTGCGAGTCACCTGCAGTCTAACGACCTGCAAGTTCAGTCCCACCCCACAACGGTAGAATGTGAAGTTTTTTCAAGTGATTTAGGCTTCAGTATACCAAATGAGTTGAACCAACACCTTTCGGGGAAATTCCGTTCCCACAGCATACATTTTCCAAGTGAGCTGCAACTTCCAGGCCCACCCCTGCTTGACAAACTTAAAAGGGCTTATCAGAGAGACCCTAAGTTCTCGATGACCTCTACAACTGATAAATTGAAGTTTCATGATGGATTTTGGTGGAAGACGGTGAAGCAAGGGCACCAACGCATCGTGGTACCCTGTGACGCTGAAGTGAAGTGTGGGCTCATCGCAGAATTTCATGACACACCTTCATATGGGCACATGGGAAGTAAGCGGACTTTGGAAGTCTTACAGCGCCATTTTACATGGCCAGGCATGGTTGGGGACGTCAAACGTTTCATTTCCAGCTGTGACAGCTGCCAACGCAACAAACCCGACACAGCCGGCCCAAAAGGCCTACTCCGGCCTCTTCCAATCCCAGATAAGCCCTGGAATTCACTCTCATTTGATTTTACCACTTGCCTACCACCCACGAATGATGGTCATAATGCCCTTTTGGTGGTGGTAGACCGTCTCACCAAGATGTGTAGATTGGTCCCTTGTGATTTTCATTGTTCGGCAGAGGATGTAGCGGGCCTCCTCTCTACTGCTGTGTTCAGCATCTTTGGGGTACCCGAAACACTGATTTCTGATAGGGACCCTCGTTTCACATCCCAGTGGTTTCAAACCTGGTGTAAATCCATTGGGATCAAACAGTGCATGTCCTCACCTTACCATCCTCAGACGGATGGACAAACCGAACGCATGAATAGGGTAGCGGAAGACATGCTAAGGCACTTTGTGAACCCAAGTTGTTCTGACTGGGACACCTTTATCCCTGCAGCGCAACTTGCAATCAATAACGCATACCAACACAGCATCAAATCGACACCCTTCTTTGTCAATTTTGGCAGGCATCCCCGAGTCCCCGGGTCATTAGCAAACGATCTGCCAAGTCCCCCTAGTGCTCCTGGCACTTCTGCCCTGCTAGCCTCTCATTTGCATGATGCAAACATATTGTTGAAAGCCGCCCAAGACAGAGTTGTCGCTTGGGAGAATGCAAAGAAGCATATTGCTTTAGCACAAGAGGCACAGCAAAAACATTACAATAAGGGAAGACGGGACATTTCTTTTGCTGTGGGTGATAAAGTGTTGTTTTCGACCCGAAACGCTGGCCTCAAATCCACACTGTGCAGAAAATTGCTACCCAAGTGGATTGGCCCTTTCTCAATTGTCAAAGTCATCAGCCCTGTTGCCTACAAGCTCTCCTTTCCATCCCATGTGAAATGGCACAATGTTATACATGTATCTTCCTTGCGGAAGTACGTTCCGGGACGGAACCCCCCTCCTCCCTTGCCACTTATCATTGATGGGGAAGTCAATTATGAGGTTGAGGCCATCTTGGCCCACATGAAAACCGGGAGTAGGAAAGGGAAACCTACTTACAAATACCTCATCAAATGGGAAGGATATGGCGCAGAGCATAACTCTTGGGAGCCAGAGAGCAACTTGGTAGGTACTTGTGATAGCCTTTTGTCACCCTACAAACTCTCTCACGGGCTTGATAGCTGGGAGGGGTAGCGCATCCAAGGGCATCCGGGAATCCTTACGTAAGTATACTGGGGACCCTCTCTGTGTGTCTCAAGGATTTGGCAAACGTTGCCGAGTCAAAAAAAAAAAAAAAAAAAAAAAAAAAAAAACTTGACCTTGGGTTGGCACGTGACCAGGGACATCACGGGACGCCGTCGTTCCTGCAGCACGGACAACCCAGACTCAGCGTGGATCCTGATCAAATCCACGCTCGCATGCCCAAATGTGGGGCATAACATGGTTCCCAAGGTGAACCAAGATGGACGCGCACCATCTTTATTTGGCTCGCAGCACTTCAGGAGATCGCCCAAATGGGAAATTCCGGACTGAAGTGGGCTGAAGCCCTGGTTGTGTAGGAGTAGTACACCCCAGTAACTTAACCCAGTGTCATGGCAGTAAGGGTCGTTCCCTTACTGATTTCCCTCGGTGGCTAACTAATTGCAGCACTGTGCACGTGAACGTGCCGTGCACGTGTAGACATGTCGCATTCACAAGTCCCTGGCTAGGTTGTCATGGTATGGGACATGTACAGCTTCAGTCGTACTGCCATTTGTATCCCGTTCAGGCAGTTACCGAAAGGGGGACGCGACTTAAGGGGGGGGAGATGTAACGGTCTCCTCGTATTGCTGTAGTCATAGCTTCCGCCTGTGACATGTGGGGATTCTACTCGTTACCCGTTACAAGTGCTCCACCGGCTCTTGGCGGGATATTCCTAGCTGGCTCCTATGTACCTCCTATCGGGGGGGTACTCGCCCGAGCCTATGGAGGGAAGTAGGGCGCCATGCTATGGCATTGGGCATTGATTACTGACTCAGAGAGTAATCTTACTTGTAACGAGCTCCGTGTCTCAACTATTATTCCCTTTCTCTTCCCTTGCATTGCTGAGTACTACACCTGCCGCACTGAAGAATCCTAATTTACCTTCTGGTGGTTTAACTCGGGCTCAAAGGCTTGAGCTACGTACTCAAACCAAAGAACTCCTGCTGTCACAGGAGGTGGGAGAGTGCAAGGGAGAAGAGGGGATTACTGAAAGTGACACACCGTCACTGGGACCAGGGGAAGTGCAGGCAGAGGGACTTCACCATGAGAGACCTGTTCTGAATGTTAGTGCTGTGAGAGGAGCAGCCACAAACTTGGCTGAAAATGGTCCCGGGGAGCTGAGTTGCATGGAATGGTCCTGTCCAGTGAATGAGATGTTTGTAAGGGATGAATCTGATTTGAGAGAGACTGGCTCCCTTCTCCTGCCACGTGAACAGGGGAGGGAAAGTGGTGACAGCCACAGACCTGAGAAGTGCTTCTCTAACTTCTCCCTGAGAAGTGCTTCTCTAACTTCTCAAGAACAGTCAGTAATGCATGTGAGAGCAGTACTGGGACAGTCTCTCAGTACCCATGTAAGAGACATGATGAGGAGGTGAATCAGCTGCACAGACAATGTGAGAGTGTGCCAAATTACCAGTGCAAGCTGAGAGGTACGTGTGCATGGGAGGATCCTGTGAGGGGTGAGAGGTCACATCCTGATGTGACAATGTGTGGGAGTTCCGGACTCTCCCAATATGAGGATGAGGGGAAGCTCGGCACTGCACAGTGCCCCTCCTCAACTGCTTGTGAGAGACCCTTGGAGCCAGAGCCCCAAGTGGCATGTAAGAGTGTGAATGTGGAGGTGAACCAGAAGCTCAGACAGTGTGGAAAGTATCCTGATTACAAAGGCTTCTTGGGAGGTACCTGTGCTTGGGAAGATGATGGGAGTGTGAGGAGCACTAAGCTGAGCAGTGCATAGTGTGAATCCTTCAGAGAGAGAAGAATGAGAGAGAACCCGGACACTGCTGAGAGAATTGCTAGCTGTAGTGTGGCGAGTGTCAGTGGAAGAGTAGTGGGTTCAGATGTTGCAAGTAACAAGTCTCCAAAGAGTCAGGAAGATGAGGGGAAGCACACTGGTGTAAGATTTGGCAAGATTCATGTTCCCTCTAATTTAAGAGAGGCTCAGATGTCCCCACAGTGGGAATATTGGAAGGCAGCCATGCAAGAAGAACAGAATTCACTTGACACCCATGAGGTTATGGAGTATGTTCCAAGACCTCATGGTCACAAAGTAGTTCCTGTGCATTGGATCTTCTCAGTGAAGATGGATGCTCATGGAAATGTGGTGAGATTTAAGGCTAGATTGGTAGCACAGGGATGCAGGCAAATCCCTGGAGTAGATGTCATGGAGGTGTTTGCTCCAACCAGCAGTTATGGGGCCAGGAGAGCATTACTGGCCGTTGCTGCCAGAGAGGGGCTTGAAATTCACCAGGTAGATGTCAAGACTGCCTTCCTAAATGGAGAATTGGAGGAGGAAGTGTACGTCACACAACCTCCAGGTTTTGAGAATGGCGATCGCAATACTGTGTGTCGCTTAAAGAAGGCCATGTATGGGCTAAAGCAAGCTCCTCATGCTTGGCATAAAACCCTAAATGAGAAGCTGGAAATCATGGGGTATGAGGTGTGTATGAGTGATGCTGGTGTGTATGTGAAATGCTCCGAGGATGGTGGTAAATCCTATGTGCTGATATATGTTGATGATCTCCTGATTGTGTCCAAAGGAATGTCAGAGGTTGAGAGAGTAAAAGGACTTCTCAAGAAGGAATTCACCGTTCATGATTTGGGAGAGGTGAAAGACTTCTTGGGATGTCAGGTAACAAGAGATAGAGAAAAAGGGCTAATCTCCTTGAGCTGCATTCCCAAAATAGATGCACTTGTGGAGAAGTTTGGCTTAGATCTTGAGTCAGTTGGGCCAGACACCCCAATGACAAAAGATTTTGTGATGTCTCAGATGCCAGCTCCCAAGGATGGGAGCAATAGTATTGGTGCTGGGAGTCTCCTTCCTCCCGGGCATCGTTATTGTGAGCTTGTAGGATCTCTATTATATATAGCAAACACAACTCGTCCTGATATAGCTCAGGCTGTAGGAGTGTTGTCTCGGTATCGTATGTCCCCCACCACAGCACACTGGAATGAGGCAGTCCGTGTGCTTAAGTATCTCAAGGGAACCCGAGACCTGGTTCTGATCCTCGGTGGAAAAGAAACAGAGTTGGAGGGATATGTCGATGCATATTATGGGGGTGATCAAGACCACCGGTTTTCCACCACCGGTTTTGTCCTTACTGTATTTGGAGGTGCTGTGGTGTGGGGGAGCAAGAAGCAATCTGCTGTAGCCACATCAACAGTAGAAGCTGAGTTCATGGCAGCAAGTGCTGTAGTGAAGGAGGCTAACTGGTTGAGAGGATTCCTGTAGGAAATTGGAGTATTGCCTTGGATAGTGAAAATCCATTGTGATAACCAAGGGTGCATCAATCACCTGAGGAATCATGTGTATTCAAAACACACAAAACACATTGCAATCAGCTGTCATTTTGCACGTGAAGCTATTGCAAAGGGGCAGGTTGACTTTAAATACGTTCAATCTGCTAGAAACATAGCTGATATGTTTACCAAGCCACTGGTTAAGTTGGTGTTTCAGGGTCATCGTAACTCACTGGGACTTGCTAAGTTTCTGTGAGGAAAAGGCAAGGGGAAGTGTTGTGATAGATAATATTATTTAGTGTCTTTCCCTCAGAGGAGTAATATTGGCAATTCCGCCAGAGACAATAATACAAGACGAATAGGGCAGAAACGTGACTCAGCACTAGGTTGTGTACATTTGAACGTGGATAGCAATAACGCAAGTTACACACACGTTTGTTGCAAGAAGGTAGTGGTGGCTACGCAGCAAGGCAAGGCACTTGATTGGGACTATCACAGCACTTCGGGTGCTTCACTCACGTTGCCAATCAGTCCTTGATTGACAGTGTCTCCTTCTCTACTTCTCTTCGCACAGTAGAGCCGACACTGGTCTAACACCCTCCGTGCTGCCACCACACAGGAATACGCCAAGCCCATAACCTAACAGTAATGCAGCGCAATTATTGGATTGGGGTCCATTACTCATCCCATTGCATGTTACATGGCAGTTGTGATCTGCTGTGCCCATTTTGTGGGCGTTGTCCTGTGATATTGGAATTCAGAACCATTTCAGAACATCCTTAAAACGGTCTAATACTCAATGGAATTCCAATGTGGCACACTCAAGAAGCTCAGACGCCCTCATTCAACGGTAATTGCGAATATGAAGTGTGTTATAAGGCATTGTACGTGCTTTCTTGGGGGAGTAAACGGATACGGTGCAAACTAAGCTAAACTGACCAACATTCCACCTGTTCAGCCAGTTCTACAGCAAAGCTGTGTTCAG
>KV908571.1:0-2500 GCA_002005505.1 Botryococcus braunii | reverse complement strand
TTACGACAACAAAGGAGATAAAGCTACGGATCTGATCAGCATGAACCTGTACAAATAACAGGTACCATGTGATCTGTAGTTCGACCAGAGTCATAGGAATGAACAGCTTGCACCTAAGCAACTGGTCCCCTTAGACCTTATCTCGTCATACGTCTAGGAAACATTGTCAATGCCTATTGCATTTGACAAGGCAATACACAAGTCGTTACATCCAAGTATGACTTCAACACAAGAACAGTCAATTGCTCACTGTATGCACGTGCATTGTAAAAACATTATACCGATAACATAACAACCTATGGAGTATCATCCAGTTTATGATTAACAACTATATAACATAGTGTCCCATAGCACTTTATTGACTTCTTCTTTGGAATAATGATGCTTGTGTGATTACACAGCATGATTAACGTATCTCAAGATTAAGAGTTGCAGTAAGTGTGCCAACACAAAAGGAACCAGTTCACCCATGAAGTCGCAATGATGATCCATATCATTCATAGATTACCTGTACGTTAACCATGGTTCATATCCAACACTGCCAAAGATTCCCTGCAGCTAGCAGGCGCAATCCAGTGCGGAAAAGCTTGGCAGGCGCAATTAGGTTGGGATGCGAGCACGGTATGTGAGATGTGCACGGGGAGACAAACATCATAATAGCACATCTGGTTCTGCCATCTTGAAAATGACGAGATATGACCCAGATATATGCACAGCTAAAGGCAGCACAATAAACATACGGTAAAAGTCGTAGGCAGATGCCGCGGCTGGCGGAACCGGAAAACGCGATCCTGTGTTTGTAACCTTACTGAACAATTAAGATTATCAGTGCCTTTCAATGTTAGAAAACAGTGTTGGCGTGGCTGGGCAAGCTCTGGAAAATTGTATATGGTTACATCGATATCCGTGATCCCCGAATGACAGACCCGGAAAACGCGATCCCGCAAACTAACAGTACAAATACCATATCGATTGCCTTACTGTAAACTTCTGAGGTTGGCGTTCCCTGTATGACCCGGGCACGAAGGGTGATTAGCTCGTCGGTACTCTTGTTGTGTGTAGGAGAACAAGCAGTGACCGAATGTGAATGAGGACTTGATAGGCAACAGTCAAGAGATAAGCACCCGAAGTGCCTTTAATGTCCCAATCAAGTCATTACAATGCTACTTGCTTTCTCTCATCGCTCCGTAATTCAAACTACTTAATCTACGTAACTATCGATAGTCTGCATTATCGGTGTTCAACGAGGAAAAACATTAGCATCAACTTAAGAATACTACCTAGACCTTTCCTAACTCATTGTCAATGAGGCTTTAGTCTCTTAACGTCAGTTTACCTGTATGACCCGGGCACGAAGGGTGATTAGCTCGTCGGTACTCTTGTTGTGTGTAGGAGAACAAGCAGTGACCGAATGTGAATGAGGACTTGATCGGCAACAGTCAAGAGATAAGCACCCGAAGTGCCTTTAATGTCCCAATCAAGTGCCTCGTCCTTGCACGCCGGTGTCATAAATCCTTTCTAGCAAATCGTGTCTGATTACCTCATCCTTCCTAATCAACGTACAATTGGTCTAGATGGGATCTGGCAGAACCCCCAGGTTCTGCCACCAATTATTCATCGAAGCTGATCTGGCCACTATTACTCTTCTGAGGGAAAGGCACCAAAATGTTCTGTCACTATTATAACACTTCCCCTTGCCTTTTCCTCACAAAAACTTGGCCAGTCCCAGAGCCTCACGATGACTCTGAAATACCTGCCTAGTCAGAGGCTTGGTAAATATATCTGCCACATTCCTAGCAGAAGGAACGTATTTCACATCAACCTGCCCCAATGCAATAGCTTCCCGAGCAAAATGAAAGCTGATTGCAATGTGCTTAGTATGCTTAGAGAACACTGGATTTCTGAGATGATTGATGCATCCCTGATTATCACAGTGGATCTTCACAATCCATGGAGAAATACCAATTTCTTCCAGGAATCCCTTCATCCAATTGGCCTCTTTGACAGCTGCACTCGCTGCCATAAACTCAGCCTCTACAGTGGATGTGGCCACTGCAGACTGCTTCTTGCTTCCCCAAACTACAGCTCCTCCAAACACACGAATTACGTAACCAGTGGTGGAAAAACGATGATCCTGATCACCACCATAATCTGCATCCACAAAGCCCTCCAGCTCTGTGTCCTTCCCTCCAAGTACTAAAACAAGATCCCTGGTAGCCATCAGATATTTCAACACTCTGATGGCTTCATTCCAGTGAGCAGTGGTGGGAGTAATCCTGTATCTGGAGAGCACTCCCACAGCCTGGGAAATATCAGGCCTGGTGGTGTTGGCAATGTACAACAGTGATCCAACCAGTTCACAATATCTGTGACCTGGAGGTAAGGGACTCCCAGCTCCAATGCTGGCACTGTTGTCCTTAGACACAGGTCGCTGTGTGGCTACAAAATCCTTAGTCATAGGGGTGTCAGGCCCCACAGACTCCAGATCCAGCCCAAACTT
>MVGU01001021.1:240000-243902 GCA_002005505.1 Botryococcus braunii | reverse complement strand
TGTGTTGTGTGTGTGTGTGTGTGTGTGTGTGTGTGTGTGTGTGTGTGTGTGTGTGTGTGTGTGTGTGTGTGTGTTGTGGAGTGTGTGTTTTGATATTTGTGTATTGTTTTGAAACCAGGGGGAAAAAAACGTGTGAAATGAAGGAAAGCAATAAAACCGGAGCAAGGGTCAGCATGTAACCCCAAGGCCCGGGCCAAATGCAGTCACACTATCACTAGCTAGGGACCTTCAGGAGGTTCCAGCATGAAACAAATTTCTGTCTCCCCTTCGCAGTGTTTGGGGAGTGGCCACCGCTCCCATTGGTCGAGTGAACTTCTCTAATGTGGCCGCTTGTACAATCTAAGTGCTCCACGTAAATCGAAGATCTAAGGAGTAGCTTGAAGAGGTTACAAGCACGTGTAATCTGCACATGGTTTGACACATGCCGGCACAGTCTCCCCTCCGGAGGGATCCACTAAATTACTGGTATGATGTCCACTGGCATGAACCATCAGCCCCCTCCGGAGGGATCCCTCGAGGGAGGAAGGTAGTTCCCCTCCCAGATCACGCCCGCCAAGCAACGAGTGGCGGCTGACGGGGCTGCAGCATGTTTAGAGAAACAGTACTGCAGCAGCTCTAGTGAAGCTGTACTGCAGCAGGTCTAGAGAGCCGTATTGCAACAGATCTAGGGAGGCAGTATTGCAGCATGTCTAGAGAAACAGTTCTGCAGCAGGTCTAGAGAATAGTACTGCAGCAGGTACAGAAAAACGCACCTGACGAGAAACAGAACACTTTTGTACTCCTTCTTAGCCTCTCAGCGGTGCACCCACTTGCAGTACGACAGACAACGACGGGCATCTTCCGTTTCCTACAATGACGGGCGGGGCAGCGCACGAGGCTACCAGGAAAGTGCTTGTAAAGAACTTACCCATGCATGATACCAACCATGGTGTACATACTACATCGAACGAAGTCATCAACATCAGGGAAACAATGTGGTGAGAGTCTTACATGACTCAGATGTCAATAACTTACAGGCTCGAGCCTTGAATATGTGTGCTGGATGCATTTGGAAGTCGATTCGGGTTGCCACTTACTTATTCTGACAATTTTTCTGCAGTTGCAATCCACGACCAGCAAAGGATGTTCGTGCTCATGAGCACCGACATGAACCAACCCAAAGCTATCCCTGTTTCTCGGAAAACCAGGGCTTGTACAAGCGTGACATGTGCGTAACGTCGCCGAAAGTGCCACGTGCATGCTTCTTGACAGGGTCATAGTGATGGCGGCACATGGGTCTAAAAACTCTTGGGCTCCCACCGATAAGGTCACTCCTAGTTGCTAATGCATGACAGCCTTTCCGACCATCACTGCTAGCCACCATCTTCATGAACCACGAATCGATTCATGGGCCCCTCTAACTGGGTCTTCCGAGATGCAGTGGCCACGTCCATCTCATCCAACCTTCCTCAGGCCCCGTCGCCAAAAGTTACATTCAAAGCATGCCACCCATGTGATCCATGCAAAACATCTATACCCATTCCTCCGAGCACACGAGGTTTCCCGCCCGTGTGTTCCATGCAACCCTTTGTTCATGCCTCCGAGCACAAGCTTGAGATGTTTGCTGCCCGTATGTTCCATGCTATCATTAAACCATACCTCCGAGCACAAGCTGTAGATGTTTACTGCCCGTATGTTCCATGCAATCATCTATCCGTACCTCCGAGCAGAAGATGTTTTCTGCCCGTATGTGCCATGCAAGCATGACTTCATGCCTCTGAGCACGAGATGTTCCTGCCTGTGTGCTCCTTGCAAGTCATGCAGGTGGGCCCTCCAATGACTGAGTCAACATGGACGAATTTCATAAAGTCGATGCACAACTGCAGAAGCGGACGGTCGATCCTCGGGATTGGGGGCCATGCAAGAAAGGACAAGGTTCCTCCATTGGAGCGGCCAGTCATCCCTTGGGGGCTCCTGGAACCAGATGTCTCCAGCCTGCGAGAAACGACAAAGATGTGGATGACCACGCATCAGAGCTTCTTGCCTTGCAAAACGATGGATGGTGTATATTTATCAGAGGTAATTGACTTGCAAAGAGATGGATGATGAATAATCATCAGAGCTCTGAGTGATTTGCAAGAAGCTAGACACTACATCAGAGCAAGCGAACTGAAGAGCAAAGCGAGCAGAGTTTCACAGGCGACGCAAGAGTGGCGGGGTGCAGGATGCAGGAATATCATTATGTAAACGCACAGCTGGTCCAATCAACACATGCTCAACTCCACCAAGCAAGCAAGTGCATGACGTCCCAGCCTGAGGTAATTTGAGTAAGTGCAGACAATGATCACGTGTACACATGCTTGCGCGCCTTTGGTGCATAGGGTGGAGAGCCTTGCATCAAGAAGCCGTACCTTGTAAGCCTCCTCGATAGTAGAATCATCACAAGACGCCAAGCGATAGCAATGCGACATGAGGTTGTAAAGGAGCTCCCCAAAGGCAAAAACATCCGTTGCAGTTGTTTTGGGCTCGCCTCGCCATAGTTCTGGAGCCATGTACGCAGGTGTGCCTCTGCAGGATATACGTACACTTAGCAGGAACGACTGCACCCAACCCAGCCCAACACGCGCACGCGCACGCACGCACGCACACACGCACGCACGCACGCACGCACACACACACACACACACACACACACACACACACACACACACACACACACACACACACACACACACACACACACACACACACTCAGGGTGAAGCACCAAGGCTTCATTTTCTGTCTTGCTACTGGTGCGCGGTAGTACCAATGAGACACAATGGACGGCTATCGATGAGGGGGTACAGTCGGAAAACAACCGTCTCAAAACCTCTTTTCCAGACACAGCGTCTCCCTGCATAGACGATCTTCTGCTTTCCCCCTGCCTTGGGAGTGCAGCGCTCAGATGGTTTCTGGACAAAGAACCCTTTCTGGGACGACATCTCGCTAAAGAAATGCCTCCATTTTTCCACATGAGCCTGGACTGGCAATCAGCCCCAACATGCGCAGGAAGGGGAGGAGGTCGGCAAGAAAAGCGGGCATCGGACGATTCCAAGGGGAGTGCTCACCTCTTGCTACTTTCTAATGGAGGCGGGTCTCCCACGAAGGCGGCGCACCCAAAGTCACAGAAGTAAACATGATTATTGTCCCCCATAAGCACATTGTTGGGTTTTACATCGCCGTGAATCAGATTCCGGCCGTGCATCTGGTCCAACGTTCGTGCCAGTTCCAACGCGATGTTAACCTTCAAAACACACGATAGATTTCTATTATGCCTGCATCCCGATCATCCCATTTGTCAACCTGGCGCCCGAAACAACACTATTCTACAACCGAGCAAGAACCTCTCAACGGTTCCATCGACACCCGTTTCTCGCTCCAAGATATGCTTCTGCTCTCATTTCCACTCCCTCACATTTCATGGCGCCTGGGCAGGTGGCACTAACATCCGGAATGTAGAGAGAGCATTTTGTTTTGGAGAAAGGGGGGTCTTTGCTCAATTTAATCGGGTTTAAAAGTGATGCAGGTACCGGGGGTGGCCAGGATCAACGCCTCACCCCAAAGAAATGCCTGGCAAAAATAATGGCGTTAAAGCCAGAATTGCAGCAGCTTTGCCCTAACATATCATGCATAACATAACTTGCTGTGTGCTTTTGAATGACCAAAGTCCACAGTAGAGGACTTTGGTCACTCAAAAGCACACAGCAGGTTTTTCTCTGCAGGTGCCCTCCTTACTGCATTCATTCGCTAAGGTCCCACTCTCAGGTCCCAAGCCTCATTTTGCTACTGTCATGATGTATCCCTCCCTCCCCCCCTCTCTCCGCGTGCGCGCGCACTTGTGTGTGTGTGTGTGTGTGTGTGTGTGTGTGTGTGTGTGTGTGTG
>MVGU01001021.1:220000-235000 GCA_002005505.1 Botryococcus braunii | reverse complement strand
ATGGCTCCAGAACTATGGCGAGGCGAGCCCAAAACAACTGCAACGGATGTTTTTGCCTTTGGGGAGCTCCTTTACAACCTCATGTCGCATTGCTATCGCTTGGCGTCTTGTGATGATTCTACTATCGAGGAGGCTTACAAGGTACGGCTTCTTGATGCAAGGCTCTCCACCCTATGCACCAAAGGCGCGCAAGCATGTGTACACGTGATCATTGTCTGCACTTACTCAAATTACCTCAGGCTGGGACGTCATGCACTTGCTTGCTTGGTGGAGTTGAGCATGTGTTGATTGGACCAGCTGTGCGTTTACATAATGATATTCCTGCATCCTGCACCCCGCCACTCTTGCGTCGCCTGTGAAACTCTGCTCGCTTTGCTCTTCAGTTCGCTTGCTCTGATGTAGTGTCTAGCTTCTTGCAAATCACTCAGAGCTCTGATGATTATTCATCATCCATCTCTTTGCAAGTCAATTACCTCTGATAAATATACACCATCCATCGTTTTGCAAGGCAAGAAGCTCTGATGCGTGGTCATCCACATCTTTGTCGTTTCTCGCAGGCTGGAGACATCTGGTTCCAGGAGCCCCCAAGGGATGACTGGCCGCTCCAATGGAGGAACCTTGTCCTTTCTTGCATGGCCCCCAATCCCGAGGATCGACCGTCCGCTTCTGCAGTTGTGCATCGACTTTATGAAATTCGTCCATGTTGACTCAGTCATTGGAGGGCCCACCTGCATGACTTGCAAGGAGCACACAGGCAGGAACATCTCGTGCTCAGAGGCATGAAGTCATGCTTGCATGGCACATACGGGCAGAAAACATCTTCTGCTCGGAGGTACGGATAGATGATTGCATGGAACATACGGGCAGTAAACATCTACAGCTTGTGCTCGGAGGTATGGTTTAATGATAGCATGGAACATACGGGCAGCAAACATCTCAAGCTTGTGCTCGGAGGCATGAACAAAGGGTTGCATGGAACACACGGGCGGGAAACCTCGTGTGCTCGGAGGAATGGGTATAGATGTTTTGCATGGATCACATGGGTGGCATGCTTTGAATGTAACTTTTGGCGACGGGGCCTGAGGAAGGTTGGATGAGATGGACGTGGCCACTGCATCTCGGAAGACCCAGTTAGAGGGGCCCATGAATCGATTCGTGGTTCATGAAGATGGTGGCTAGCAGTGATGGTCGGAAGGCTGTCATGCATTAGCAACTAGGAGTGACCTTATCGGTGGGAGGCCCAAGAGTTTTTAGACCCATGTGCCGCCATCACTATGACCCTGTCAAGAAGCATGCACGTGGCACTTTCGGCGACGTTACGCACATGTCACGCTTGTACAAGCCCTGGTTTTCCGAGAAACAGGGATAGCTTTGGGTTGGTTCATGTCGGTGCTCATGAGCACGAACATCCTTTGCTGGTCGTGGATTGCAACTGCAGAAAAATTGTCAGAATAAGTAAGTGGCAACCCGAATCGACTTCCAAATGCATCCAGCACACATATTCAAGGCTCGAGCCTGTAAGTTATTGACATCTGAGTCATGTAAGACTCTCACCACATTGTTTCCCTGATGTTGATGACTTCGTTCGATGTAGTATGTACACCATGGTTGGTATCATGCATGGGTAAGTTCTTTACAAGCACTTTCCTGGTAGCCTCGTGCGCTGCCCCGCCCGTCATTGTAGGAAACGGAAGATGCCCGTCGTTGTCTGTCGTACTGCAAGTGGGTGCACCGCTGAGAGGCTAAGAAGGAGTACAAAAGTGTTCTGTTTCTCGTCAGGTGCGTTTTTCTGTACCTGCTGCAGTACTATTCTCTAGACCTGCTGCAGAACTGTTTCTCTAGACATGCTGCAATACTGCCTCCCTAGATCTGTTGCAATACGGCTCTCTAGACCTGCTGCAGTACAGCTTCACTAGAGCTGCTGCAGTACTGTTTCTCTAAACATGCTGCAGCCCCGTCAGCCGCCACTCGTTGCTTGGCGGGCGTGATCTGGGAGGGGAACTACCTTCCTCCCTCGAGGGATCCCTCCGGAGGGGGCTGATGGTTCATGCCAGTGGACATCATACCAGTAATTTAGTGGATCCCTCCGGAGGGGAGACTGTGCCGGCATGTGTCAAACCATGTGCAGATTACACGTGCTTGTAACCTCTTCAAGCTACTCCTTAGATCTTCGATTTACGTGGAGCACTTAGATTGTACAAGCGGCCACATTAGAGAAGTTCACTCGACCAATGGGAGCGGTGGCCACTCCCCAAACACTGCGAAGGGGAGACAGAAATTTGTTTCATGCTGGAACCTCCTGAAGGTCCCTAGCTAGTGATAGTGTGACTGCATTTGCCCGGGCCTTGGGGTTACATGCTGACCCTTGCTCCGGTTTTATTGCTTTCCTTCATTTCACACGTTTTTTTCCCCCTGGTTTCAAAACAATACACAAATATCAAAACACACACTCACAACACACACACACACACACACACACACACACACACACACACACACACACACACACACACACACACACACACACAGACTCATACACCCTGCAGAACCGAGAACAGGGCTGCCCAGCCACCAGAGGCTGATGAGATTGCTGCAACACCCCACAATGACCAATACAGTGACACGAAGTAGTTGTATTATATGAATTATACGTCATGTAGTACTTATACGTCCTACACTTGGGCGAGCACTGTGTTGATGACGCATAGAGCATGCTAGATATGTGGCTCGCGGTTCGGATATATCATATAAATTCCTCACTTTTCATCTAAACGGCGATGTGTGCGGGTGTGTGAGTGTGTGTGTGTGTGTGTGTGTGTGTGTGTGTGTGTGTGTGTGTGTGTGTGTGTGTGTGTGTGTGCGTGTGTGTGTGTGCGTGCGTGCGGGCGGGCGGGCGTGCGCATGTGTGTGTGTGTGTGTGTGTGTGTGTGTGTGTGTGTGTGTGTGTGTGTCTGTATGTGTGTGTGTGTGTGGTGTGTGTGTGTGTGTGTGTGTGTGTGTGTGTGTGTGTGTGTGTGTGTGTGTGTGTGTGTGTGTGTGTGTGTGTGTGTGTGTGTGTGTGTGTGTGTGTGTGTGTGTGTTCCTCCTTTTCTCCCCTTCCCTCCCCCCCTCTTTTCACTACCTCTCCCTCCCTCCCTCCCTCCCTCCCTCCCTCCCTCCCTCCCTCCCTCCCTCCCCCCTCCCTCCCTCCTCCCCCCTCCCTCCCTCCCTCCCCCCCCTCCCTCCCTCCCTCCCCCCTCCCTCCCTCCCTCCCCCCATCCCTCCCCCCTCCCCCCCCCCCCCCCTCCCTCCCCCCCCCCTCCCTCCCCCCCCTCCCTCCCTCCCTCCCCTCCCTCCCTCCCTCCCTCCTTCCCTCCCTCCCTCCCTCCCTCCCTCCCTCCCTCCCTCCCTCCCTCCCTCCCTCCCCCCCTCCCCCCCTCCCCCCCTCCCCTTCTCCCTCCCTCCCTCCCTCCCTCCCTCCCTCCCTCCCTCCCTCCCTCAGTTTATTACGTGCCTTTTCCTAATTGTGGCCTTGTGAGTGCGAACGGTGAGAGTAGTTTCGGTTACGGCAGAACTACGGTACTGCCATACAGACGGTACAATGATGACATACTAGTACTAGGAGGTAATATAGTATCCAGACACGTTTACATGCTAGGTATTAAGCATGGATCACGGATAGGCTCAGCATTTGGTTGGAACTTGAAGGCACTCCGGGTGCTTGTTTCTGTTGCCAAACAGGTCACTGTGACACTGGTGTCGTTGCTCTGCTACTCACACACAGCTGGAGAACGACACCCGACTAAGCACCCTGCGTGTCCTCACCATGCAGGTAACTAGGATTACATTAGAACGATGCAATATGGTGCAATGTAGAACAATACAAGACTTGCGGTTGATATGGTGTTGTTTGTTTGTCATCGGACAATGAGAGTTGATCAATCACCCCATATGCATGAGCGGGATAGGTTAGTTAAAATCGTGTCGGCCTGCCATATAAGAGAGAGGGAATGTATGGACTTAGTTGGAACTTCAAGGCACCCCGGGTGCTTGTTTCTGTTGGCAATGAGGTCACTGTGACACTAGTGTCGTTGCTCTGTTGCTCACACACAGCTGTTGAACAAGTTCTGAACGACACCCGACTAAGAACCCTCCGTGTCCTCACCATGCAGGGAATATGCCAGCCCATAACCTTATAGGTTGTGGGCCCACCGCTTATCCGCTGAGTGTGTGGTGCCTGGACCGGGGACATTGCATTTTGAATGGTCAGGTCAACTTCGCAACGCAGCCACACGCAGTCAGCTAAGAAGAGGGCTGTTGCTAATCCTCCAGCGCATCTAAGGACTGCTGTACCTACCTACCTACAACGACAGACGGGTAGCTGGCGGAGACAGGGAACCTCGTATTAGTACTTCAGCATAGTTGGTGCAGGAGTCGCATGTCAAACACAGGTGGTCAGTCCGCAGGCCTGCATGAGATCTAGACGATCTGTACCATGTTCTATGACTAGTTGTGGATTAATCTTTTACGATAAGTGTCTGCATTTGATTGCTCTATGCAATTGTCCAACCCAACGTTGTGGGTGATACATATAGCAGGTGTTTATATAATATCATTTACTCGAGCTAGTAAGGTTGCAGTCACGGGCCTTGTGTTTTTCACACGTCCATGCAAGAACCGGCCGAGGCCGTTGGCAGGGCATCCAAATCAGGGGATGCTTTAAAGGCCTAGGTTCAAAACCTCCTACAAGGGGATGCATCATATGGCCAGAGGCCATTGGCCTCCCCTCCAGGACACTGTGGTGCGTCTTGCCCCCACGTGGACAGCAACAGCATGACGCTGTTCCCTGGAAATGTGTGGGTATGCCTCTAAGAAGATTTTGACTTCAACGGGAGATGGTTTCTTCTGAGCTGACTCTTGTCTTCACAGCCACTACATACATTGATGTATACTGTACGGAAAGAACTGAGCAATATTGATAGGATATTAATGAGATCTGGCGATTGGAGTCCAGCCATCAATTTTAGACCAGCCAAAGTTTCATAATTGCAAATGTAAATGTAAATGGTCCTGCAACATTTCTTACTCTTGTGAATTGTCCTTGTGCCGTATTGTCTCATCATTGTGCATGCCTCATAAAGATGTGTGTGTGTGCGTGTGTGTGTGTGTGTGTGTGTGTGTGTGTGTGTGTGTGTGTGTGTGTGTGTGTGTGTGTGTGTGTGTGTGTGTGTGTGTGTGTGTGTGTGTGTGTGTGTGTGTGTGTGTGTGTGTGTGTGTGTGTGTGTGTGTGCGCGCGCCTTGGGTGAGGTTCAGTCATTCCATAGAACCTGCAGAGGCACACCTGCGTACATGGCTCCAGAACTATGTCGAGGCCAGCCTAAAACAACTGCAACGGATATTTTTGCCTTTGGGGAGCTCCTTTTTAACCTCATGTCGCAGTGCTATCGCTTGGCGTCTCATGATTATAATACTATCGAGGAGGCTTGCAAGGTACGACTTTCTTGATGCGAGGCTCTCCACCATGTGTACCAGAAGTCGCGCAAGCTGGTGCACCTGATCACTGTCTGCACTTAATCAATTCACCGCAGGCTGGGGCTCCATCATTCAAACATGATCAGGGCGACGGAAGCGCCGATGACATATGATGCACGGGTATGAGATGTCCTACATAGGACGATATGTGTGCATCTGGCCCGTCCATGCATGGGCATGCTCGGACAGGCATGCGGAAGTTTAAGTCCAGCACCCGGTGTCATAATGCACCATTAACATGCAGCCTAACAGTGATCCTAATGTATGTGGCAGCTCTTCAGCTCGGTCGCAATACTATTACGACATGCATGGTACGTTGGTATCCTTAAGCCAAGCATGGGTAAGGAAACTTGACGAGGTCTGCTTCCCTTTCGGGGTAAATAATATACACAGTCAGCCCCCCCCCCCCACTTTCAAGCGGGCCCCAGGGGGTGTGCCAAACCAGGAACTCGGGCACAACCCTCTGTGCAATGAGCCAGCTGTACTAATTTTGCTGGAACGTTTGTCCAGGGCATTGGTGTAGGGTTCAGCTTTCATGGCCATGGAAAGGTAATATGCTTGGTTGCAAACAACGTTGGTGAGCCGGACCGTTCTGGGGCACGGGAAAGCTGAACAAAAACGGTATGGGCGACACTGGGTGCACTAGGATACACCCAAACTGGTATTGGGAGGATTGCGAGATACTGGGTGACCCAGTATCATGCTTCACCGCCTGTGAATCACCGTGTAGCACAAGCGCGACCCCCGATCGTGACCTATAGCGCATCTGGAACCACGGGACGGCAGGTCTGAGTAAGAAGAAGAAGATACCTTGGGCTGCAGCATTGTGGTCTGCTCTCAAGGCTGTCGCGGACTCCGGATCCGAGGCGGCGTGGGTGGAGCTTTTGATCCTTCCAATGTGCGTCTTAACGGCTCGTCGCAGGCCTGATCAGGGGTTGGGCACTGCGCAGGACGTCCGCCGCCGGGCCCGCGTTTGGTTGGATGGGGGTACTGATGCCCTCATCGATGAACTCGTGGTCACAGCGCCTTCAGCAAATGCCCCACACCGCCAATTAGACGCAGCTGCTCTTCCCGCTCGCATCTTGCGCAAGGTTGCAAATGGCCATTTATTGGCGGCCGTTCGGATGCTGGAGCCTGCCACCATCGCTCCAGCCACGCCTGCCACATGTGCTGCATTGGCAGCGCTTCATCCTATCCCGTTGGCGCCCCGCCTGCCCAGGCCCCTTACTGTGCCCAAGAGGA
The DNA here is from genome assembly GCA_002005505.1 of Botryococcus braunii. NCBI lineage: Eukaryota > Viridiplantae > Chlorophyta > Trebouxiophyceae > Botryococcus > Botryococcus braunii. The sequence continues at coordinate 228,247 of MVGU01001021.1, read as the reverse complement.
GGAACTCTTGGCTGCCCTCAAAAGCCCCCCCCCCTCCCCCGCTGGCGGGCGGGACAGCTTGACAGCTTTACACATCAAACATGCCTTATCTGTTGGTGGCTCAGACCTCTTATTGGACAGCCTCCTCGGCGTGGTCAATCGGGCATTAGCTGGGGATATTCCCCAGCCATTGCGATCTTATTGGGCCAGCGCTCCCATCACCCCTCTCTTGAAGCCCAATGGCGGTATCCGGCCCATTGCAGTGGGGCTCACCCTGCGCCGTCTGGTTTCCAAAATAGCTGTTGCAGCCGTCTTGGCCGCTGTCGGTGAGTATTTGCAGCCACACCAAGTTGGGCTTAGAGTCCGAGGGGTTGCAGAAGGCCTTGTCCGTGCCCTCAACCGCTTGGCGGCACACCAGCAAGATTCCCCTGATCTCGTCGTTGTCAGCTTGGACTTCCCGGAAGTTCCAAAATGCTTTCAACCTGGTCGACCGCAACCGCATTCTGAGAGAAGTCGCCCTCCATTGCCCGAGCATATGTCAGTAAGTAGCGATGACGTACGGCTGCGCGGCCCGTCAGATGTACATGTTGGACCGCACGACGTGGACCGCACCTCGTGGAATCCATGTTGGACCGCACGCCGTGGAATCCACAACTGGGGTCCAGCAAGGGGACCCCCTGTCTCCGCTGCTGTTTGCGCTCACTGTCCAGCCACTCCTCCTTGACATTCACAGAGAGTGTCCCGACGTACATCAAGGTGGTATTTTGATGATGGCACGTTCGTTGGTCCCGTGCCCGCAGCGCAACAGGCAGTCCAACTGGTTGTTGACCGGGCCCCGGCATAGGGCTTGAGCCTGAATCCTCACAAGTGCCGTGTGTGGTCGCCGCGCCTCAGCATTTGCATACGTTCCCTGTGGGCTTCATCTATTAAGCTCGTGCTGGCTTGATTGTGTTGGGGGCAGCGGTCACTGTGTCAGCCCATGCGAACGCGGCTTCTGTGGCCCAGGCGCAAGTTGATGCCGTGGCAGCCTCGCTCCAGCGTTTGTCGATTCTCCAACACCCCCAAGCAGAGCTTCTCTTGCTTCGTAGTTGCCTTGGGACCTGCAAGGTAGTTTTTACATCTCGGACAATGCCACCAACTGCAGCCGAGCAATCTTTGGTGACCTTCGATATGCTCCAAACCCAGGTCCTCCAATTCATTGTCACAGCTCGTGGCGGTGGTTTTGGCCCTTTGCAGCAAACCCTGGCTGGATGGCCTATTGCCCAAGGGGTCTGGGCATCACTAAGGCCACTTCCCTTCTGCCCTGTGCCTATCTTGCCTCCGTCAAGCAGACAGCCCCCCTTCAGGACCGTCTTCTATGTACATCCACTGCCCCGCCTGTCCCCGCTGCCCTAGCTGCGAAGGCTGACTACTGCGCCATTGTCCCAGATTTCGATGCGGCGCTCTTCAAGGATCCGGATTTTGTCCGCAGCAAAGTGCAAGCCCGGCTGTCCAAACCCTTGTATCTGCGCACATACCGGGAGGTTTTTGATGACACTGCTCGCTCGGATCGCGAGTCGCGACCGTGCTGTGCTCCAATCTCTCACACAGCCGGGAGCATCTGATTGGCTGCTGGCTCTCCCAGTTCCCCATTGGCAGCGGACAATGCCCCCTGAGTCGTTCCGGTGCCGCCTTCAATATCAGCTCCTGATCCCCATCTTCCAGCATGGCTGCCCGTGCTGCTTGAGGGAGTTGGATGTCTGGGGTGACCCTGCTGTCCACTGCACCTTAAGGGGGGCATGTAGCAATTGTCGGCCGGCACCGGCATTACTCCGTTCGTAACGGCCTTGACGCTGTCCTTACCTCTGCTCGTCAGCGCATCACCTGGGAATCTGCCTTTCCCACCCCTGTCCTTGACCAGGAGCGCCGACGGCGCCGTCGCGCAGACCTCCGCCTCCACGCGTGGGAGGAGGGGCGTGACCTCTATATCGACATCGTTGGCTCATCACCGCTCACCATTGCCAACTTGCAGCACTTCATGCCCCGGGGGGGGGGGGGGGCGCCCCGCTCGTCGCTCAAGACAAGCACAGTCGCTATCCTGTCTTGTTGTCGCGTCAACAGCCACCTGTGGCCTTCCAAGCCTTCTCTTTTGAAACAAGGTTGCATGCTGCTGCGCTGGCCTTGTTGCAGGGGCTCCAGGGGCTTTTGAACCAAGCCATCATTGCTCAAGAAGATGTGGAGGGATATTTTGTTATGCGTCGGGTCAGTCTCACTATTGCAGCCGCTGTGGGTCACCAGCTGGCCGCTCGGCGGGTTTGACTTCTAGCTTGAAACATTTGGGTTTGGGGCCTTGAACAGGTATTTTTTACCCCACTCTTGTAGAAGTTACATCTGTCCAACCACGAGGGCATGACAAGATGTCCAGAATACACCCGCTGGTCGAAATAAAGAAAAACGGGCCACACGAGGTAGCCAAATGAAGACTAGACACACAACGGCTCAAAGGGGAAGGGGGAGGGAAGAAGGGGAGGGGCAGCCGTAGACGTGGCTGCAGCCAAGTCACCGCGTCCGAAGCTGAAATCCTTAACCTACCACGTTTCAAGGGACGTGAGGTCTCGACCTGCCACACGCAAAACATGGGACGACGACTGCCGCGTGTGGCTGCCGGCCCTCTCCGACATGTGCACAAGCCCGGCTGCCCAGGTATTGGTTAGTTTGAAATTCTTGATCTAGCCGCGCGTTGTTAGCCTCGCGGATCTGTGTACGCACTGCACCCCCTAGCTCCCTTGGATCTCATCTCTCGTCTGACAGCCCTCACCGAGCTCTTTCTTGACCGAGGCCATGGTGGCGCATCCCCGTCCCAGTGGCAGAGTCCGCTCTGCTTTCACAGCTCCAGGGACGGTCCTGCCTACTGCAGCTGGCCTTGGGAGTAGTGACCGTCTGTGACAAAACGGGCTTGGGGGTACTTTCCTCGTTCACCCGACTAACACGCCTTGACATCCAGGTGGAAAGATCATTCGAATAAAGCTTGGTGACTTCCCTCACATCCCTCACGGCTCTCAAGAGTCTGAAGGTGTGGGCTGATAGTGAGTTTTCATGTAATGCTGCCCATCCCATCGGGTTTGAAGCCCCAACAGCTTGTACTAGTGCTTCAGCTTAGTTGGTGCAGGAGTGGCACGTCAAACACAGGTGGTCAGTCTGCGGGCCTGCATGAGATCTCGACGATCTGTACCATGTTCTCAAACTAGTTGTGGATTAACCTCTACGGATTGTGCTTTAAGTGACTCCATTTGATTGCCCTATGCAATTGTCCACCCCAGCCCTTGTGGGTGATGCATATCACAGGTGTTTACATAATATCATTTCCTCGAGCTAGTCAGGTTCCAGTCACAGGCTTGAACCGGCCGAGGCCGTTGGCAGGGCATCCATATAAGGGATGCATTAAAGGCCCAAGTTCAAAAGCCCCTACACGGGGATGGCCTCCCCTCCAGGACACTGTGGTGCGTCTTGCCCCCAAGTGAACAGCAACAGCATGACGCTGTTCCCTGGAAATGTGTGGATATGCCTCTAAGAAGATTTTAACTTCAACAGGAGATGGTTTCTTCTGAGCTGACTCTTGTCTTCACAGCCAGTATATTCATCGAGGTAAAGAGCTGAGCAATAGGTTTTAATGAGATCTGACAATCTGAGTCCAGCCATCAATCTCAGAACAGCCATCAAATGCTCTTTGATATCCACGCCCTACTACAACCATATACGAGCACTTTATGAAGCACGTTATTCTGATCATCATTTGCATGTGGAAGGCAAGGGTAATGTGAACTTGCAACTCTGGTGCAGTGATGAGAAGTTCCACCGTGGTCCTAGACTGGGGACTTTCAGCAAAACGTTTACCCTTTTCCAAGCGAGTTTTCTATACTGCAAATCTCGCGTATTGTGGTATCTGTACTGGGATACACGGGAAGAAGAAGAAGAAGTGTGGCACGGGAAATCATTTGAGAACAAGTGTGGCATCGTGACATGCCTTCATGGAGAACGTAACCCACGCGGCAAGCTATTTGACACCACATTTCTTTTTCTAGGGTCAAGAAAGAATCTTTTCTCGCCGACGAAGGCACTCAGGTATGTTTGAGGAGTCCAAGAAGCACACTTTGGAGGTGGGCTTTTGGACTGCAAAACAACTGAGCAAAACATGCGCGCAAAAGAGACGAGTGATTATCTCTTACAACACTGTGTATCATGCCTCAAACTGGCCAAATCACAAACCCGCCCCGAGTTCGGACGTTCCGAGCGAGCTGTAAGCAGATAGATCGTAGGCGCTTTCTAGTCCGTCAACATGAATTTCGTACAGAATGGTACCAGCAAACCACTCCGCACGTGGGTGCAGCATGATGTCGCTTCGCGGGGCGTCGCCGTAAGCTGCCACACCGCGCTTGGTACATTGTAACCCAACTACCCGTCAGGGAAAGGCGCAGCCCGTACCAGACTTGGTACACTTTTATCCCTGATCCGGAAGCAGGTATAAAAGGCCGGGATCCCGGATACCCCTTCTCACAGGTGATTAATGGCATGCCCCAAGTAGTAGTGCTTCCCTCGGGTTGCACTCGTGAAACTTCGTGCATTTAATTTCAGGGCTGAATTTGCATGTGGTCATCCATCGTGCTGCTCTCCAACAGTGCCGGACAACTATCCCGGCACCTTCACATTGTTGCGAAAGTGTTGACGCCAAATCTCAAATATAAGCCTTGATGGCTTTGTAATAAGTCCGGGCTAAGGATTCTTTCTTGCGTTACGTTGTCAGATTTACGCTCTGCCGTCGAACCCGGATCTTGGGACAAATCTTGGAGAGGTACTACCATGTAGTAAAAGGACGTACAATCCTGCATTGGTAATCATACTCAATTTGAAGGATTTTTTCTTGTTTCCTCTCTCCATTGCACGCAATGTTGTCAAAATGGAATAGACTCAGTACCGTTGAGGCGTGAATGACGGAACCGGAACTTTGATACTGGGCGATATATCCATGGCATTTTTGATGATGTCGTTTCATATTTCTTTCAGAACGACAAGTGAAAGGTCCATTATGGGTGAACCTTCGCTGGCCACGTCTGTGATTGTGAAAGCGGCATGCGCTTGCAGACCTATCCGCTTTTGTATCCTTTTCACAAAGTACATCGTCTTGGTCTTTAGATGGAAGGTTGCACTGACTAAGAGGGGAGCGCTAATCAACATGTCCAAGGACAACGGTTTCTTTATCTGGAACATAAACGGTGGACTTGTGCACAGGGCAAGTTCCGAGCTGGAGAGCCCCGGGTCTTCAAAATGAACTCTGTGGTCACTATACAGCCGTTTTTTAAAGAAAGTGGGCGGCATGATAGCTGTCAGTCGACTGTGACGACTGACGCTCCTCGAAAAGAGTCATCAGCAAGCCCGAATGGCCCTCCAACAGTTCCGCCGAAGGACATAATAAACAACGTAGCCAAGTCAAGTCAGGCCACAAGAAAAGTTCCGTTCCGTGCGGCAAAGGTGTGGGCCCTGCTTGATTTTTTTGCACCTTTCTGTGATCACAATGAAGAGTTGAGGGCCTCAACTTGAGGCCCTCCACAGAAGTCCTTCGAAGGAATTTCTTCAGAAGCGTCGTTTAATGACGAAATCCTACAAGCTTTCCGCTGGGGATTGTGGCTTGTAAGGATTTTATGGGTAGGAATATTATAGAGAGTCACGATCGACTGTACAACTGTGTCGCTTTTCTCAGTGGGCTTCGGGCTTGTCTTATTATTGAACCTTTTTACTGAGGGGAGTTCACTCTGCATTGGCCGCTACCAGAAGTGAATAAAAAGTGCTTGTTAACTAACATAACCCTTGCCATCGCACTTGTTTTTGTCCTGATCAGTCGGTATCATGACCCAGGACGATCTGGAGTTGTCTAGACGGTTTGTCAGCAGATTGTCTCCAGATCTGGCTTGAATCAGGGGCATTAGTCATGAGAGGCCCGGCTGGAAAGGGGGCAGCTGTGTCCCTGCCATTTACCTGTTAGGTACTCGTGGCTCAACTTAAATGCGCTCAACATTGACTTCCACATGCTTTCTCTCAACACAGAGCCTGATTGCTGTCTGCAACATGTTATAGTCATAATCTTCGTCGCGGCTGCTCCTGCTGCTGCTGCTGCTCTCGTCCTCGTTCTTACTGTTGTTGGCCTCCCTGGTGTTGTACCGCAATCAGGTTTCCGGAAGCCTGGCCTCATCCTTGTGATCTGCAGGCTGTCTTGAAGCTGGCGGCAGAGCCCAGCTTCAGCTCTGAGACAGCATCCAGCCAGGACTCGGGGTCCCAGACCGCACTGAAAGGCCGCCCCGGCAAAGTACGCAACTCGGATGATTTCAAGGGGGTCAAGATCTCGCCCAGTGAGCATCGTCGCCTCCGCAGGTGCGCGGCAATCGTGGCAGCCAGCTACGAATATTTGCATATAGGTGACTCAACTAGCCTTCTTATTCCTTGTTAGAAGGAGACACGGGGAAGATGCGAATGAATTACTGATTAGGATTCCGAGTCTTTGTTACAAGGAGACTCGGGGAAGATGCAAATAGCTGACTCAACGAGCGTTCCTATTCCTAGTCTTCGTTACAAGGAAACGCTGGAAAGATGCAAATAGATGACTTATCAGTGTGCTTGTTCTTTGCTACAAGGAAGGAAGGAAGGAGACACTGGAAAGAAGCAAATATATGACAAATTAGTGTCCTTGTCCTTTGTGACAAGGAGACACGGGGACGATGCAAATATTTGACTAATTAGTGTTCTTGTTTTGTGTCACAAGGAGACACGAGTACGATGCCCTGATAAGCAGACAGAAAAGTTGCTGTTGCAGCAGCCAGCGTGCCATGGCGTGATTGCTGCATCCAGCTGGGCGATTCGCTGGTCTAGGGTAACAGCTCAAAAACGAGTGAAGGTGTCTGTGCATGCAGGCGGATTACTAATCGGGAGTCGGCCAGGCGCATGCGGGCCAAGAGGCAGCAAGCACTTGACCACGCCCTTCAAGAGGTGTCTAGGATCCTTCCACCTCATTCTCCATTCCCTCTACAAGAAAGCGGATGGGGAGCCAGAACTCCTCGTGTTCATGTGGATTTGCTTGTCCTTATGAGCCTTCACCTTGAGATGTTCGTGCCTCCGTGATTGTCGTCATTTGCACCTCGTTCTCTGTGTGCTCATGCCGATGTTATCGTCCTCATGCCCCTTCACCTCCTTGTTTGTCGTGTCTCTGACTCCATGTTTGTCATGAATGATGGTGATATGATGCTCATTTCTTTGTACAGGCTCACATTGCCCATGCCAACAAGCGCTTGTCCACCTCATGCACGTGTTTGTTGACCAGTGTTACTATTAGTATCGGTTACAGATTATTACGGGGCGTGGACCTTTTCTGTAGTTTCATCAATGTAATCTACACGGTCTTCCATCACTTCTTACTCCTGTGAAGTGTCCTTGTGCCGTATCGTCTCATTATTGTGCATGCCACATAGAGTTGCGTGTGTGCGTGCGTGCGTGTGCGTGTGCGTGTGTGAGTGTAGTGCCCATGCGCTTGCCTTTCATGTTCGTAGGCTGACACATGTCTGAGCAAGCGTCTGCGTGCGCATACGCATTGAGTGTGTCACATACAGTGTCGGTGTGCATGATTGGGTCGGTCACAGGGCTGCTTGTGTATGGCGGGGGGAGGGGGACATGTAAGGAGGGAAAAGGGAGGGGAGGAGGGAGAGACTGAGGGGTGGGGTGGGGAAGAGTGGGATAGGGTGTGGGACGCCCAACGTGTGTATTGAATGCATTTACAGATGCCTCCATCATTTGCATGATCGCCTTGCAGATCTCCGGGAATTTGAAATTCTTCTAGTCTATTTCGCCTTATAAATATGCATCTGCAGTCGGGATCTTAGCCATGTAGCCTTGGGCTCCTTTCATTTCCCTCTCTCCTCAGTACAGTCCAAAGTTATTCAACATTTGTGCCACATGGGTACTCCCAAGAGACCATCAAGCTTGTGAGGGCTCCTTGGCTCCACATGGGCCCCCTCAGGTCCCATTAAGGGTGTGAGTGCTCCTTGCCTCCACATGGGCCCCCTCAAGTCCCATTCAGGGTGTGAGTGCTCCTTGCCAACCACATGGGCTCCTTCAGACTCCCCCTCCCCAGGTGTGAGTACTCCTTGTCCCCCCCCCCCCCAGGATGGGTCCCCATAAGCGCCCCCCGCTGGTGTGCAAGTGCCGCCCCCCCCTTTGTGGCCCCCATAAAGTCCCCCCTCGGGATTG
>MVGU01001021.1:185000-217500 GCA_002005505.1 Botryococcus braunii | reverse complement strand
TTGACCGGACGAAGTCAAGATCTGCATCCGTTTGGTAGCAATGGGCGTGCAAGTTATTGAAACTTTTAGAGAGTTTATCATCAAGTGAGATGAAACTCATGAGAAAAGTACTTGGTGTCAGGCTAAGCAGGCAGCAACACAGCCAGCATGGCATTGAACGACAGAGCAACGCATAAATGTGGAGTCGCACTGGGAGACCAGTCTTCTTGACTGCACCGTCATTCGATGTTGGGTAAATTTGTGGGTCATTGCACAGCAGAGAGTGTGCGTGCATTTGCATATTAGATATTGCAACTGCCCTTATTGAATGCCATGCATCTCTTACTTTCTAGTTGCAGGCGCTTGTGGGCGGATCGCTGGGGCATCCTATGGGGCCACCACTCCTTGGGGCCAGGCCGAGTGCTGAGCTGGGCAAGGCGAAGTCCATCGTTGATGCCTGCAAGGGGGAGCCGGACCTCGACGTCTTGGCGTTTTTTAAGGATCACAACAGCAACAATCAGCTGCAATTCCCGGCCTTGGAGGGGATTCTTCAAACGTCCACGCAGTTGGGAGTGCACGGCATGGCAACCCCCTTTTCACTTCTGGCGGCGTCGTCTCGGCCAGTCACACCTCCGCCGACGCGTCAAGCCGAGCCTGGGCTGTCATTCCATCAGCCGCTTTCTCCAGGACGCGACCCGCTCATCGACGCGGGAGGGCCCGAATTGTGCTTCGGAGCGGACATGGACATGGCCGGTGGTCCCGCCTCCGACTTCGTGGACAGCTGCCTGCAGCAGACTCCCGAACCTGGGGATATAGACGCGTTGCCACGTGAACCCCAAGGAGGAGAGGCTCTGGGTGCTGCCACGATTGAGGACGACGCCGTGGCAGATCTGGAGCTTGCGGCGCTGTTGTGAAGGCCACTTTGAAGGCCTCTTTTGGTTGCACCTGTAAACATGAACACCACCATTCTAACCTCTCAGCCAAGCTGTTGCTTCACAAGCTTGTGGGCACAACCTTATAAGGGCATGCAGCTGCTATAAGGGCATGCAGACCTTATAAGGGCATTAATAATGGCTTCACAAGCTTGAGGGCACAACCTTATAACGGTATGCAGACCTTATAAGGGCATGCAGACCTTATAAGGGCATTAATTAAGGGCATGCAGACACACATTTCCTTTCATTTCATTCTTTTCCTTTCCTTTCGTGCTTGTATTTCTGGGTTAGTTAACCCAGTAGGTTGCTATATGTAACTTTATACAAGTATACGAGTATAGATTCACAGGTATGTTTTCTATTCATGTTGAGAGGACCCTTATGCACGTATAGGCATCCTCACATGCAGGGGTCCATCTGCTGCATGTGTGTATGGTACCACTCACTCTCCGTCATGGCGTAATGAGGGGCTGTGCGCTAGGTGCACGTGCACGTGTGTAGCGATATAGTAACTTGTCAACTTCCACACGAGCACGTTGTGGGCCCCGTAGTGCTCCATGGGTTGCATTTACGTAATAATTGAGGCGAGCGTGAGAGTGTTTTAAGGCTGTGTTGGTAATGACTAAGAAAGTCACCACTACAGTTATATAGCTCAATATGTATGGCGGGTCTTCAGCATGTACACGTATGGAGAGATCTCCTGAGGGTCCAATCACAGATAGTCGACATTGACATATGCATACTTCGTGCGTAACTCTCGATGGAGATCAGCAACCCCTAGGGCCTGTCAAGGGAGGAGTCGCCTGGAGGCCTAGGCCTGTCAAAGGGAGGAGTTCCCTTCAAACGTTTGTAGTCGTAAGCCTTCCACTTGGACGCCTCCGATCGGACTGCAGGCGGATCTGCGTGCGATTGGCAAACTTCTAACCCCTCTTGAAGAGGGCCTCTTCGAAGAATTCACATTGATTCTATGGGGTCCTGGTCCTCCCACTCCCCTGGGGGACCCCCTCCGGAGTTTTCGTGCCTCCGCATGCATTTGGATGCGCAGCTACATAACACGCTGGTGCTTGCGACGAAATGAGCTAGCTGCAGCTACAGGGCCCACTTAAAGATTTCACAGTTTCTGGAATGATCATGAGATGGCCCTGGACTAATCCATATATATATATATATATATATATATATATATATATATATATATATATATATATATATATATATATATATATATATATATATATATATATATATATATATATATATATATATATATATATATATATATATATATATATATATATGCTAGTTCATGGATCAGTTGAGTATGTACTGCAGTATGTACTAGCTGAAGCAGTGCATAGGTCCCTTAAGGGTTGTCCATAGGGACCCTGTATATAAACATGCCCCTCTTCTTTTGCCAAGCTTGCAAGTCAGGCTGATTAGGCTAGCTTTAGCATTAGCAGTCAAGTATCACCAGAGCAGTCTAATCAAGCATCAAAGCCTTGGGGTGGCAACCACATGGCAATAGGCTCGGATTTGCAAGTGTCAGTCCTAGTGCGTCCGTATTTCAGTTAGATTTCGTAACCCAGTACAGGCCTGGGCGCAGTGGAAATCCATTTTCATATGGGCGATCTTGGCGCCATATGGTACGCAGGGCATGCGCATGTCCGGGTGCCGCTTCCACTAGGGCTTGCACTTCTGATGAAGAAACAGGGGTGCGGCCAGCGGGGTTGGGGCAATTAGGAAAAGAGTTGCAGCTGTTCTGAGTTTTTAATGTTGCAAATTGGTGCACCATTGGGGCCTAAAGGAATCGTGTCCACCGTGCAGTCGTTTAAACGAAATTTCTGTGGAAAAAGTGCTTGCAATTGTGTTCTTTTCATGTATGTACACATCCATGAAAAGAGGCTTCTGGCCATATGCATGCGTGGAGGGCCTTAACATAAGAGACCTTGGGTCAAAGCCAACAATATTGGCGACTGCTGTCTATGCAAGCCGGTTGCGGCTTTTTTCCATGAATGCATCCATGTGGTGGTAACCACTGTGAAATGCCTTGGCGAATGCATTCTCACGTCCCATCGACCCGCGCTAGCACCTTTTGAGCGTCAGGCCTTCATCGACATCTAGCCCATGGGTGAGTGCACGTGGCTCATGACGAGCATGATCATGGAGGAGCAGAAGCCCTCATTTGCAGAACCCATGTTGCAGGACACCCAAGCGCTTAAAAGCCGTTTCTGTGCTTCGTTTCTAAATTTACAGGCAGCCTCATCTGCTATTCGTTTGGTAGCAGGACCTCTAGAATTTTATGGGTGGTGCTAGCATAACCATTAACCTCAAGCGCTTGTGCGTTATCAAAATGGGTATGAGCTGCATTTTCTAATTTTGGTTTCTATTACACTGTATATGTACAGTGTAATCTGTGGCTATATATGCATATGCATATGCTTATATATAGTTACAAGCGTACCTCGATGCTTGTGCGGATCTTGTTGGTCTCGTGCGCGACCTGTATGCACGGAGGGAGTGCAAGTATTCAGTCAATAGAGATGCATAGATTTGACCCTCACTTTGATGGGCAGCTGCGAGAGCTGCTTCATCTCATATCGGTTATACCTTGTATATAGGGTAGCAGTGAGAGAGACGGTATAGAGACAGAAAGCGCCCGTGGCTAGGGGCCCTTAGGGGTGCAGGCCTGGGGTAGATAGGTGCAAGCCCTAGGGTAGATACGTGAAGTTTTTTCGGGGGCGGGGGTTCAGAAGCCCATCTGAAGCTTAAGATAATTTATCCATTGTGTATCGCGAATGCAATGTGCGATACCTGGATCCTTTGACCAGCAGTGGGAATCAAGTTGGTCGTGGAAGACCTAGGTCATGATTTAAAGTATAGGATTCCTCGAGGGTAAGATCTGGTGTGTCCATCTTATAAGAGATCAAGCTCTAGTACCGCTGGGTCCGACACGTGTGGGTTCACACGTATAATACATGTCCACCCATACTCCTTTCCTATAAGATTCTCTTTGCGGAGCCACGTGGTCCACATGCTTGCAAAGCTGTACATTTATGGCACTTTTCTTAGGAGACCTGGTACCACTAGAAGACTGGTTGTCCACTAGTTCTTTCAGGAAACCTTCCAAGTAATCCCGGAGGCTGTGCACTTCGTTTGAATGTATATGCCACGTGGGCAGCCTAGGCTGAATTAGGAAGTAAAGACCGGGCCTGGCATATCCAGACGCAGGTTAAGCTGAATTCTTGAAGATCAAACCGGTTCCTTGACCATATCTGTAGAGCTTCGCCTCGTGTCAGTCCAAGACGTATGTAGTGCATGCATAAGCACTACGTCTAGCGAGTTAGTAAGTGCTCTGGACAGCTTGTAGAGGACATGTCTTGAGTACCATATTTTAGCATTTATCGCACTCGAGTTTACTTTAGCATTCGCTCAAATTGCCTTCTTATGGGGCAAATTAGGTTGATTGCAACAATGGTTGTCAATTGACTTGCAAGTGGAATATCTGGGGATTAATCAGCTGCAGGTTGGTTGCGTGGCCGTCAGCTTGATATGCACAATATTGACTCTTCAGCTGACCACGGGGCACTTGGGATATCCTTTGAAGGAAGAATCTCTTTCAAACTCTGCTGTATATACTAGAGCTCTTGAGGGTATGCAACGGGACTGGTAAATTACATTTCATGCAACGCAGCTTTGCGAGGGTGTTAACAACATGTATGCATAAACAGAAGTATTTGGGATCTGACCTTAGGGCAGCGCTGACCTGTGCGCTTCATTTTTGGCGAATTCAAGGCAGGTCCTATGGCTGTTCCAGGTCTTTGGAGGATGCGCAGCAAACAAGCTCCGGATGGATCCAGGTATTCACTTGTAGAGTATTGATTAAGCAGCATATGCAACGTGAGGATCCAGGTATTCATGTGTTGAGTATTGATTAAGCAGTGTATGCATCGTGTGGATCCAGGTATTAATGCATGCTGGGAATATATTAATGTGTCGATTACATATAGCAAGCAGTGAAGACAGCGTGTGCATCCAGGTATTCTTGTATCGAGTAATTGGCCAATGTATGCAGTGTGTCCTACTTGCGCAGGGACAAACAACAACATTGAGGGTTCTCCAGGCCCTCGGAGGCTACATTTTATAGTTCTTAATCACCAGTGTTAGTTAATAGTGCAATCAGGGCTCTGCAGAAGCCCGCAGCTGTCTGCAGATGATGATCTTTAAGATCACGTATTCTGTATTCGTGCAGAATGGATATCTTACGCAAGGCTACGCAATTAATGTGATCCGTGGCCACCGTTGCAGAATTGCATATGCACACGAAGTTTTGTGAATTCATGTGCGTGATTGCGTCAAGCAGACTGGCACGCAGAAGCTATGAGGGTTTCTGTTGCTAGTCTGGCGCACTCATGTTGGTAGTTTCAAGGATATGACTTAGTTATGAATTTTGGGTCAAGGACTAGATCGGCTACAACGATGTACTGGACAATGTTTTGAGAGCTCGAGCATATAGTGCTTAGAGGAAAAAAGATCGACGTTAACATGAACCTTGACCACGTGATTTTTCCCACGTTGGCAATTTTGATGTTGAAAGATCTGGCATATGTACAAGAAAATTCTTAGGTGATCATGTTTGACGTTGTTCCTCTAGGTGTGTGCAATGCACCTCCTGAGGGGAACCCTGGCGATAACCGACCGACCGACCAATCAAGGCCTTGAGACAAAAACGAGTTCTTTGCATAGGTGCTCTGTAAGTGCTGTGCAAAGCTAGTGAACCTCGTTGGATGATATGTACAGGCCAGCACCCTCTTACAAGAATTGGTCAGCGAGGATTGCAATACAATATTGCTATCCGAGGCTTGAGCCTCTCTAAGGTGCTGTGTCAGATACCAAAGGACTTCGTCCATATGCGTACGGTTAGGGCCTCTGCACAAAGGCCTCAGTACATGAAAGCTCGGTTTCATGTATGTGTGTGGCTATAAATGCATTCGAATTCGAAAGTGCGCGGATCCGCTCAGCGGAGCAATGCAAAGTCCGTGGTTATCTCTGAACCTAACCACTATATCGGTGGCCGGGTAAACGCTATCAAAGCCTCTGTTGATGCCATCAATTAGGACTTCTGAGGTGAGAAAGCTGAAATAAAGCGAACTCTTTGAAGAATTTGTGAATGGAGGGGCTTGACTATTCCAAGCGGACTCAGTTCAGTCGTTCTTAAAGGTTGACATGGTTACGGGCCTTGAGGAAAGATCCACCAAGTTAGATGACCACATTGATATCATCGATCTGATGATCGATTATCGGTCATGACGACTTCATGTTAAGGAGTAGGAGGCTTAGAATCTACTTTGCAATAGGTATTTCTGTTTTTTGAGAAGAAATATCAAGAGCCTGAGCTGAGAATGTTCGGGCTTGAGGTAGCGTCTGGCAATATTGTAACGCAGTAAGCAAACAATGCAGTTTCACATGGCCAGTGCGGATATGTGTTTCAGCAATTGTTGAGGGTCGTGGATGCTTATCCCATCTGGGGTATTCATGTGATACACGTGTCCATTTACGTGTTTCAGCACGTGCTTGCTTGATGGAGGCTCCTACGCCTATTCTGACCTGACAGGGGTTGACAAGGTTTTTTAAACAGCAATTGTTTATGTGAAATACATTGTTAACACGTGTCATACATACATGTATTCCTCATGTTGTGCACAAGCCAGAGGCCAAGAACGAATGTAGGCGGTGGCACATAACCAACATGATCAAGCGTGAAAGTTAAAACACAAATTGATGGGGGGGGGGGGCAAGGGAGAGAGATGGAGGAGGTGGGTGGAAGGGCGAGCCCCCCCCCGGGGGGGGGGGTGCGGGGAGGGACGGGGGCGAGAAAACGGGGAATGCTGAGTTCTATTGCGCCTATTTGTCGGGGTTTCGAAGCATGCATTTTGCACAGGGAACAAACAGAAGT
The DNA here is from genome assembly GCA_002005505.1 of Botryococcus braunii. NCBI lineage: Eukaryota > Viridiplantae > Chlorophyta > Trebouxiophyceae > Botryococcus > Botryococcus braunii. Next base: position 210,633 of record MVGU01001021.1, on the reverse strand, counting down.
ATTGTTCATGCCTTGTTTATGGTGGACGGACATGCGCATGCCTTCAGAAGAAACATGACTGGAAAAGGGCGAGAATGGCCATTCTCGCCCCCCGGGGCCTGACAAGACTAGATATGACGATACTGGTGATGGTGATGGCAATGATGACGATGACGATGACAATGATGACGAAGACGATAATTACGATAGTGATAATGATTACGATAATAATGATGACGATATCATCAACTGTTGAGAGTAAGGATGCGAAAGTCTAGGCGTTATTACATCAGTACATAAAGCTTTCCCAGCAACAAAGGGTTGGACGGGCTGTTAAAAAAATGGCCTTTGTGAGATTGCCCCCTGCTCCTACTGCTGGCTTCAGCCCCTCTGCTCCTAATCTCAAGTACAATTGTACTAGCATCAACACTCATAAACCCCAAGCAACGGTGTAGGCTACCGACACACCCACACCCCCCCCCCCCCACACACACACACACACACACACACACACACACACACACACACACACACACACACACACACACACACACACACACACACAGCCGGCTTTTATGGAAACGTTTCCGGCTCTGCATCGCTCTAAATCCTCTGTTAGCACACTCAAAATTTGCTCCCAAACTCCAAAAGAAAAAAGAGAAGATATGCGCTTCCGACTCTGCCAATCTGAGGCCAGTTTTGTCGTCTGTGGGATCTCTTCGGAATGCCCGACCGAGTTCCTGTCGGTAGCTACATGAAGCTATCATCTAAATTACAGACAAAAAAATAAAACAGACAGATACCGGAAGTGGCGGGAATCGAACCCGCTGCCTGCTTACGGCAAAGATGCCGCTGCCACTGCCCCGTCGGGGACAACAGCTGCTGCGGTGGCAGCCTTTGTGGCTGTGACCAGTCCCGAAGGAGGGAGTGCGGAAGCCTTTGGAGCCGGTGCCTTTACGGCTGGCTTAGCCACAGCAACAGCGGGGCCCTGCATGGTCCAGCAGCGCATTTCAGTCTCAGTCACGCAGCCCACTTCAGTGTCTAATCCGGAAAAGTGCCGGTCTTGACAATACCCATGCTGGCGTTGCTGAGCCCCACCCCCCCCCCCCCTTTCTCTCCGTGGCTGTGTCTGTCCCTCGCTTATTTCGCGCGCGCGCACACACACACACACACACACACACACACACACACACACACACACACACACACACACACACACAAGCATGTAGGATGTGGGTTCGGGACCCAAATGCAAGCCCAAGGTGGAAAGCCCAAGGGTTTCCCCCTCGCGCACGGAGTCAAAGACAGGTATGGGCATGCGCATCTGTCCTCCAAGGGGGGGGGGGGGGCTCTGACCTTGGCGACAGCGGGGGCGAGTGCCACGGGGGCGCTTGCAGCGGCGCTCAGCTTGTGGGCCACGGCCGCGGCGGGAGCCTTCGCGGGAGCCTTCGTGGGAGCGTGTGCGGGAGCGTGCGCGATAGCGCCCACCACCACATGGGGGTTGCTGCTCAGGAGGTCGGCGGACCCGTCCACCTCCCCGTCCACAGCCTCCGCTGGGAGCGCCACAGCGGCTTCCGTTGCTGAGTCAGCGGGGGCAGCAGCCACTGAGGTCGCCGGCAGCAGCATCTCGGTCGTCGTGTACACGATCGACTGCGGGAGAGGTGCATAAACTTTTATAATACTTTTTGTAAAAATATAATATATTCCTTATTTTTTCCATCTTTTTAATCTTACTCCACAGGCAGTCTGTGGTTAGTAAAATGAAGTTCAAAGTCCCTTTACTCTTCCTGCCGAGGTATTAGTACAATCGAGTAATGAATGCTTCACACGGCCCCCTCCTCCCCCTCCCACTCTTCCAGCTGAGCTGAAGTATGATCGATTGATGATATTGCACATGGGCCCCTCCTACCCTCCCTACTCTTCCTGCTGGAGGTAAGCACAATTGATCAATCGTAAGTAATGGCTGTTTCACAGGACTCTTCCTACCCCTGCTACTCTTCCTGCTGAGGTAAGAATGATTGCTCAATCACGAGTAATGGCTATTCCACATGACTCCTCGACCAACCCCCTCCTCCTGCTGAAGTGAGTATGATTTTGAGTACTGATTGCCACACACAATGCCTGCGCACCGCCCCCTAGAGGGGGTGACCGCGCATCGAATGCGTCACATGGCCCACTGTTGCTCGTGTTGAGATGACTAAGACTTTGACCAATGATCGCCGCATGTTTCATACGCTGCCTCTTCCGGACGTGGGCATGCTCGAGAAAAGATTGTTTCTGATGATTGTGATGATTGTTTGGCCCGCACCTGCTGCTGCCCCGGGTGAGCACGCTTTTTTGGGTGGAGATTCTTACACCCTTGCCTACTCTTCCTCCCCCCTTGAGGTGGGTATGCTTGGGTAATGAATGTTTCATTTGGCTCGTTCCTGCGATGGAGATGAGCATGACTGCTGTGCGCCATTACCACAACACATGAATGTGACAAGAATATTTCATCAACTCCCGAGGACATGAATAATACCACAACTCCCGTCACAGGATGAGCATACGATGGATAGGGGGTGGGTGTAGGGTATCCAACGGGAATCTGGGAACTGCTCCTTTGTTCCAATGCCAATTGATACCAAAAGAAGATGTTGGACCTGTGGCGGGCTTCATTTACCGCGTGAAAATATTTAGTCTGTGAATTGGAGGTGTACCCCGTTTGGTCATCAGAACTCGTATCGGGCGGCCTGGGTTCAATTCCCCCAAAATGTTGTTTGAAGAGTGGTGATTAGTATCATTTTTTATTTATTTGTTTTTTTAATTTACTTTTTCTGTGCTTTGTAGTGCCATTCGCAGCAAGGCCATTGTTGGGGACGATGGTGCTGGTACAGAGTAATGCAACGCTGTCCTGCTCCTGCGATTGAGTTTTGCTGGAGCCTATTGAGTTGTCCGAAGTGTTCAAAAACCAGAATGTGACCCCGTGCATTGTTAATGCATCTTTTACGACTCACCTACATCAACTCCAGCTGGGCACTTTCGATGGCCCCCAACTCTCGCAGACCCTAGCCAAACAACTGCTGATGCACTACCTAGAAATTCCCAGAATGTTGCGCTTCCCATTTATTTAAGCCTGTGGCAAGCTCTAGTCGTAGCTCTTGACAAGGTGCCCATACAATTGCTGGCATGTGCAGCTGGTTAAACTAGATAACTGTGTTGGATTCAGGAAACCAAAGTCATGCAGAGGCTTATTGCTTGTTGCCCAGAGTACTCAGCAAGAGTTCCCATATCCTTTGCCTACTCTCTGCCCAATGGTCCAAAGTCCAACAATTATGTTTCCCCCTATCCTCATTCTATCTCCAAGCAAGTGTCATTCAGACCGGTCAACGATGGGAGGACAGGGAAAAACCAGAATGACGCCCAAATAGCAAGGTTAAATACTCTTTGGGAGTAACTCCACATCTCTGCACAAGGCAGAAACCTTGCACAAAGGGGAGAGTGCCGGGGTTCAAGTCCTGCAAAAGGTCATGCGTGCCGTAACGTCCGTTTTTACCGCGTTTTTTCTCGGTCGTTGGAAAGAACGCAAGCTGGAAGATTTGAATGAGAGGATCGGAATGGAAAGGCACCCACAAAGCCACCAAACAGAGCAAGAAGAGAAGAAGAAGAGGAATCACTGGCGCTGGCGATGGGATGACTCACCAGGCAAGTGGATGTGCCGGTATCCAGCAACTGGGCATCGTTCTTAGCGCCGTGAACGACTGTGTGTCCGTCCCCGGAGTGTCCGATAGTCACAGACTGCTGGAAGTTGGGGCCTGGCAGCAGTGTGTTGAAGGAATACATGTCTTGAAAGCCATCAGACTGCAAGGACCACCTTCCTCTTATTAGCTCACGCGCAAAATTTTCATCAAATTGACGGAAAGCCGGGGAGAACGCAGGGCAGAACGCATCACCGAGAGCAGGGCAGAACACATGACCGAAAGCAGGGCAGAACCCATGACAGAACGCATGGCAGGATCCCAGGGGAATATGTACGACAGAAAGCAGGGCAGAAAGCGATGACCGAGAGCAGGGCAGAACCCATGGCAAAAGGTAGTGCAGAACGGAATGACAGAAAGCAGGGCACAAAGAACGACCAAAATCAGGGCAGGACGCGATGACAGAAAGCATGCAATGACAAAGAGAATATATCGGCAAAGGGCGTGGATCCATACTCAGAGCAGGAAAAGGAATAACACATGTGATGGCAAGAAGAATGACAGAAGCAGGAAAGATGAAGATCATGTCATGAAGAAGAGCACGAAATGAAGAGCATGAAATGCTGAAAAGCAGGAAATGACATAAACGCACAACAAGTGTGAGAAGGCAATGAAGACAGGACGACAGCAAATGAGCGAGATGGCATCAAGCACATAATTGCAGCAAGATGCTGAGCATCCAACCTCAATCAAGAAAACACATAATGTTTTGCTGTAGTGAGCAAAACATATACAAGGGCATACAAGGGGCACTGAACGCACAAATCCCGTACACTCCCATCTGACGAAAACACACTGGCCATGCGGACACGATGACAACCGAACACACAATTACAATGTTTCCAACCAGGGAATAGTTACATGTCCTTGCTAGTGACTATGCAATGTCCAGATATCTAAAAAGTTACAGAGTATTGCAATAGAAATGGGTGCAAGTAGCAAGCAATTACGCAATGTTGAAGATTTTGTAAGGGCTATGAGCATGCAATTGCAAGGAGCCCAAGGGTCATGCTGGAGCGCAGACCAAGCAAAGGCCAACTTCACCCAATCAGCATGCAATCCAAACAACCCACCACCCTCTTTTACCCCCCCCCCCCACCCCACTCTTCCAGATTGTCTGCATTCACATGTCACATGTGACACTACAACCAGGACGATCCAAAAACACCCCCCCCCCTCCCCGCCGCAAGAACTAGCCCTATACGAGGCGGGGGGAAGTTGCACAAGCAGACCATACCAAAAAACCACCGCCCCCTCCCCCCCCCCCCCACCCGGCCCAGAAGGGGCTTGTACTTTTAACAACCCCTGCGACGACCATAACATTGTGTTGTGCTCTCTTAAACCATGTGACGAGTGATTAACATACTTTATCGTACTGTTATGACTCTTTGATAACTACTTCAAATTACTGTGCACCATCATAAACTCCTTAAGTAATCTGAAATCTTTGACGACTAGAGCGCCTCGGGGGTGGGGGGAGGCTGGGGAGACTGTTGCGGGACCAAGAGGGATGGTGCGGGAGCTCACAGGAACAGTGTTGGGGAACATGTGGTACTGCAGGACCTCCAGCACGAGGGCTGGGTCCGCCAGCAGCTCCTCGAAGGAGAGGCCGTTCGCGTTCAGCGTGCGGTTGACGCCCCAGTCGATGGGCGCCAGCAGCGTGATCGACACGTCGGGGCTGCTCAGAATGTCTGCCCGCCGCCCCCACAGAGCACCCTCAATCACATGGCTCCGCACCATGTGCATGCTGGTAGGGGTGTTGAATGTCCATTACCATCACCCAATATAGACAGTAGATGGCCAGGCGGTCAGAAATGTCAAAAATAACAGGTATTAGTAAATTTTAGTATGTACTATGTAGCATAAACTGCATGTCAATACTAAACTGTCATGCATTGGTATTGTATTGACATGTTTGCCTCGTAGCATATAAATTTCAATACCAAAAAAATCAATACAAAATAAAAAAACGCGATAGTTTCATCTTAACGTGAGGGGAAAGGGACATGTGGGAGGGCGCCCACCGTGCAGGTGGGCCTTGGCTGGTGTGGCGTTGACCATCTTCAGCAACATGCTGAAGTCCGGGTTGCTCTCCAGGAAGCTGAGAGCCGTTTGGCAGCCATCCGCGCTGGTTGCCGGCCTCTTCGAAGACGAACTCGGGTTGGTTGCCTGCCCCAATAACAATCGTGTCTGATAACTCGTGTCTTGGGCCCAACAGTTAGGCACTCATCCCTCAAGTGCAGAAAGTGATGCATTGGAACATAATCAGGGTCAATGACACCGAACGCGGATGGGCTTTTGTCCTGCGTCACACGCGGAAATTCTGACAAATTACAAGAAAGGACAGGCAGCCACTGCTCGGTGAATCAATAAAAGATTATTATTGGTGAATCAGTAAAAGATTGTTACTGGTGAATCAGTAAAATACTATTATTGGTGAACCAGTATAAGAATCTCATTAGTGAATGAGTAAACGACTACTGTTGGTGAACCAGTAAAAGATTAATATTGGAAGCGGTGGGCAGGTGGGATCAGCTTAACACCAATGTCAAGGGAGGCAAATGACAAGGCGTGGCATAGACAGGTTACCCTCTCACAAAGCATCGTTGCGGATAAATGTCAACTCTCCCAAAACCTTGGCCTCCTCACAGACAGCCAGGGGAGCGAATCGGACAGGTGTTGAAGAGATTTTGTAGTCTTTCTCAAATGGTGGACACAAGAGACTGGGGGTGGCCAAACACTGTTCAAATCGCCATCCCCCGCCCCCCGGCGGGGCCCCCAGTCTCTTGTGTCTGGCATGTCCATGCCTTCTTAAAGCATTTGACTCCTTTCCTTTCCCTTTTCTGATCTCCCCCAACCAACGCACATGCAAACACGCACAAGCGGGCGCGCGCGCGCGCACACACACACACACACACACACACACACACACACACACACACACACACACAGACACACACACCTGAATATGTGAATAAGCAAGTGAGGAGCGTGCGTGACAACAGCCCGCAAAACATGCTTTCTTTGTCTTCTTTTTGTTTCCCTCAGTTTTACACAGATACCCTCCTTGATCATAACCCTAAGTATGATGTACTTTCCTGACCTGGAATCCGCAGCCCGTGGCGCCACACAAGGTATAAGCAAAAAATGCGGATTCAGCACAGATGTCATCCATGCTTGAGGGGTGCTCCCTTGCAGGTCTCTGCGAAGCATTGAGGACATGAAACATGAAAAACAATTCTACAGATAGGAAAAAAGGGTGAGCCATTGAATCTGTCCAGCCCCTGGCACGATAAAATGAAAGGAATGGGACAGGATGGAGAGGAAGGGGAGAGGATTGAAATCACGAGATTGAAACCACCGGGAGAGCGAAGGGAGGAGAGGGATGGGGAGGGCAGTGGATGGAAGGGAAATGGAAGGAAGGGAAGGGAAGGGAAGGGAGGGTAGGAGAAGGGGAGGGGCGCACTGGCGTCTCCTCAGCAATAGTAGGCGTGTACTTTGGTTGTGGGCCGCTGGGACTGCTGGGAGATGGTGATGATGGCGATGGAGAGTAGTCTGATGGGGAGGATGGGGAGGGGCTGGATGGTGAATCGCTGCTCGGGGACGGGGAATAGTCCGACGGGGAGGATGGCGAGGGGCTGGAAGGTGAGCTGTCTGATGGGGATGGTGAGTAAGTATAGCTCACTGATGACATATCATTGTCTAAAAGTGTTCGTTTTCCTTCACCTGAAGAGCCACGCGAGTCATTGCTTGGTCAGTACGAACCAAACATTCGAGTATTTCCCTACACGCTGTTCAACTGCATGCCGAGTGGGTAGAAGGAGAGAAGCATTACATACAGTGTTAGTTGTTTTGGTAAAGTTTTAGTTGGTTGTGTGCATGTTTGTCTGAGGTAGGCAAGTTTAGATCAGGGAATAATGGAGTCCATACAATCCAGCAAAAAACAGTTACCCCTCAACTCTTTTTTCTTGACCAGACACGCAAACCTTCCTTTCTTACAGGCTGTGTATGCCATGTCAGCTATCCCTGCTATCAAAGTTAACATGCTTGCATTAGTAACCGAAGCAGGTCCCTGGCCGATTGGGATGAAATAGCAATGGACGACGAAAATCACGGACCGAACCCTGTTCGTTAGATATAAACGTTCTACTCCGTGTGTTTAGTGGTAGTGTCGATGAGGCGCTGTCTAAAGTCGGTCTTTCATTGGGCGTTTGTCTTGCTTACCTCGGCCTGCACATAGGACAATGAAGACTGCGGCAAGTGTGGCTAGCTTCATTATTGAAGCCCACTCTGTAGATGCCTCTAAGGAGGTCGGGGTATCCTTGTTAACGAAAGCTGTTTCCCTCGCTAAGTTCGGCGAACCTGTTGGAAGGCACCGGCAACAAACAGGTTCAGAGCTTAGAGGCCTGAGAGTCGCTGATGTAGAGGAATTCATGCAAAAAATAATGGCATTCATTTCGCTTATGTCTTTCCAGAACTAAATGCTCCTGCCCTCTGCCCCTATCCTAGATCAAGATGGCAACCCCTCGTCTGCTCAAAACCCTCAAATCTGACACAGAGTGCCCTAGCACGTTTCCAAAGAATGTTTTTGATTCAATCATATCATTTCTTGCAGTGAAATATCACAAAATGTCCGTTTAGTGAGGTGACGACCGAACCGACGAGGATCCCCTCCGGCCATGACCCTAATCAATGGTTCATGTCTATCACTTGAGAGACGGATTAATACAGGACAATAATAAAACACATACTAATGAGCAGCATTTAGTATGCGCATTGTAACTGTACAGAAGGGGTAGCCAACTACGTGATCTAGACAACATGTTCGAAAAGGAGGTTTGTACTTGTACCGGGGGAGATTACCTTATTTATTCCTTGCTTAAACCTGTTTAAGAAGCGATCTATTGTGAAAAGGACTGAAATTGATGCATGCAGAGTGTATCTATTGTAGCTAGGTGCTTTGCTCCGTGCACCGGCACTGTTTTGTGAGTCGCGGCAGGCGATAATGTTTTCATCTGGCACCGCGGCCCCTAGCGTTATCCCTGCTCATGGCCAAAGGGGGCAAGACCGGACACGTGCGCAATACCGTTACTACCGGGCTCGCCCGACCGGGGCCGCCCGCCTGGGCCTGCCGTAGGGGCCTTACAATGTAATCCCTTCTCCTGGCCTGGTTCGGCTCGGCCAGGCTTCACTCTTTATTCTAAAGAACGGATCCTTACCACCGAGCAGCCGGTGCCCCCACTAGACAAAGTGTGAAGTGTGCATGACTCGGCCCAACTGCTCTGGCGTGCCTGAAATTTCAAGTAGCAGCCTCGAAGAAGTATTCCATCCAAAAACTTGACTGAAGAGTCCTCTTGAGGTTGCAATACTAGCAAAGACACTACCGTATCAGCGCGAATGGTTTCTGTACCCGAAATTTGAATTTCTAGTATGTTATAAATTGATTTTGGGGGCCTATGGAGGAATTTCCAGAGGGTTTTCATTGATTTTGGGACAAAATGCGCTAGGTGTTTGAATTGACAAAATGCGCTAGGTGTTTGAATTGCCAATAGTATATCCGTCTCGGGGGGCCTGAGACTGATATACTTCACTTTTCCTTAATAGTTGTTGTGGCTGAAGAAAGGGAGGCGGGGGAAGGGGGGGGGGGGTTGGGGCGCAATTAAAGGAGACATGCGCAGAGCAGACACGATGAGAACACAGCACATGCCGTGGCTGTTCTTCACTGAAATACTCTTCAATGTTTTGAGAAAGTGTGGGCCTATCCCCACGGGTACCGGGACAAGCACCATATGAAGGAAAACTTCAGCCGCATGGCCAAGTACTGTACAATATATTGTATTGTACATGTATTCCAACCTGCAGCTGCATCCGCATGCTCACCCCCATCCCCCCACTCAACCACCCCCACCCTCCACCCACCCATGGCCAACCTGGGTGTGTAAGCGTTTTGACCATAATTGGGCATCGGGGGCCTGAGGCTGATATATTTCACTCTTCCTTTTCAATAGTACGCTCCCCCGGAGTGTATATGTGAAGGATGTGTGAGTCCACTTTTCCATGTGGCTGCCCCCGTCTTGTAGTATGCCTTGTTTTAGTGTTGACATTAAAGTTGAAATAGTTTCAGCAAGGGTTCAGTCGGTGGACTGTCTCTGGACCTATTCGTACGTGGGACGTACCTGTGTCTGAATGGTTGGGTTTCAGTCGGTGTACTGTCTGTGGAACGTACTTGCAAGTATTGTGTCTGAAAGTCTTAGAAAAGTAAGATGGGGGCGGGCGTCCTGAACTCCCCCACCTCAATACTCCCAGCAGTGGCGTGGGGTGGGAGTTCAGGATTGTCTTCAAGACAGTGTCGTCCGCGATTGGACTCTTCTGAAGACTCTTCAGTGAAGAGTCTCTTCAGTAGTTCGGCCATACAGTAATGCGGCCTTACTAAGGCCCGTACGTACGCACTGCCGCGATTTTTGAACTGTCGGATACGAATGCAGGCGGGTGGACATGACAAGGCTCTTACACCATGCTCTGCCAGCTTTCATACTGCATTACCTAGAAAGGTTTCAAGTTTCTTAGTAAGGAATTAGGCAAAGCTTTGTAGTGGTCCTTCTTGATCGACCGACGTGTCGAGGACACCAGGGCACAAGTTTCTCGGTAACGATCAGGGCAGGTTTGCATTAATAATGCTCGAATCCCTTTGTAGTAAAATCTAGCAATTCTGTTATTCTTCTGCAGGGATCTAACTGTTCCGCTATCAACGCTGCGGGTCCTCGCCGTGGGTTGGCCTTTTCTAGGGCTTCTTTGTATTTCCAGAATGGCATTTACATTCAGATGCCGGGGTCCTATGGGGCAAGTGACGTTAACAGGTACGTACCCTAAAGCCCCTGTGGAGGAGCAATGGGCAAGCTTTGGTTTGAGTTGAACATCTGCTGTTGTTTCCTGAGATTTCTGGGGACCAGTCAACCTGGGTAACCTTCTGCTACATCAATGCATTACGTATGGCAGTCATTTATGTTTTATTAGAAGACTATGTGTCCTCTTGCAAGCATTGGCACATTGTACTTGAGGGTGGGCTTGGTTAAGCCTGGAGTCCATTCTGCATATTAGCCCGCTTTCCCAGCACATATTACAGCTGAAGGAGCAATGCTATATTGCAGTCTTCACCGCAAGCCTCGACCTGGAAATACTGCCCCTTGACATTCCTTTGGTTTGTATTTCACAGGCCTTGATGTCAACATGAGTTTGGCAGCCTTCCAGGAAGTGATTGCCGAAAAATGTGGAGTTCCTGCAGCATCGCAAGAGATCCTGTGTGGCTATCCCCAGAAAGTCTTGCCTCTCCCAGAGAACAAGGAGGCTTCAACTTTAGGTAGTCTCGGGTTAGCGTCTGGAGAAACCTTGGTAGTGAGGGGGAGTCTAGGAGCCGCCGCAACTACAACAAGAACAGCAACAAATGTACCTCAACCTGCGCAAACATCAAGTCAGAGCTCAGCACCGCAGCCTGCAGTGCTTCAGCAAAAGGCAAGTTTGCTGCTATACCTGTAGCTCAGGCATGCTGCACTTGAGGGTTTCTTTGCTAACCTTTCCTATGTATGCCCTTGTTGGGGATTACCAAACCTTTGAAGGGCTTTATGGGGGATACCATGCCCGCATTGTAAACACCGCCCCCCCCCCCTACCCCCCCGGGGGGGCACCCACACCTGCATGTGCGGGCGCGGGCGCCCGCAAACACACACGCGCACACACACACACACACACACACACACACACACACACACACACACACACACACACACACACACACACACACACACAGGGAAAACAATGTTGCGGGGCGGCAGCCCTTTCACCCACACATTTACCCATCAAAATAGGCGGTTATGGCCAGATATAGGGTGTTTGAGGGAAATCTCCAAGGGGTGGGGGGGAGTGCATGTGGCATGTGGTGGAAGCTTAGTTTGGCTTTTGGCCTGGTGAGCATCCACAGGAAATGTGTATCTGCCAGCAATCTGGGGACTTGTCTAAGACTGCCTAAAAGAGTTTGCCTTGCAGCAGGAGAACCTGTCCCGCCAGGAGGTGTTGGGAAGGAGAGGGCAGCCACACGCAGACGCGTTGCCTCATCAGGCAGGCCCCCGTCCTCGCCTTGGTACACTTCCCACACCCGCTCCCGCACCACCTCCGTCCTTCACAGGTGCCTTCCCGCACGAGCCCCGGAGCGCTTTAATATGTCTCGATACAGTCCAAAGATTGTTCTCCTCGCAAAAGTCAGCATCCGTGTGCACATGGAGAGGAGAGGAGGGAATGTAAAGGAGAGGGGGGGGCACTGTTTGTTAATGCCCATTACCAAATGGTCTTGAGTAGACAGCGCTCCCCCAGGGAGGGGGGGGGGTGTGACAGAAGTATGCTGAGAGAGAGAGAGAGGGAGAGCGAAGGGGGGTGTGGGGGGTAGTGTTGCAGAGGGAGTACCCCCTACCTAGGAAGAGAAGGGTGGGTGGAGGGGAGGGGGGGGGGGGGCTGATATGTTTGGCAGAGTGCTGACCTGGCGTGGGGTGGAGGGAGCGCTCCTTTCAAGGGTACCTCGCCATGATACAGGGGAACCCCGCCATGTATGGGTTGACTAAGAGTGGGTAAGGCTGCTGCCATGTTTTGACACAGAGTAAGGGAGGGTGCTGATGTGAGGTGGAAACAGGGGCGAGGCATATGAACGAGGGTGAGTAATGGTGTGGGAAAAATTGACAAAGGGTGCTGATATGAACTGACAGCAGCAGAAGGAGGGTGCTGATTTAAGTTGACATTGGGTGTGCAAGGGTGCTGATGTTGAGTTGGAAAAGGCTGCTGACACGCTGAAAAGAGGGGTGAATGAGGATGGCGATACGAAGCGACAAGGGTGAAAAAGGGTGCAGATACAAAGAGAAGAGGTTGAATAAGGGTGGTGTTTCAAAGTGTGTAACGAAGAGAAGAGGGTGAATTGGGGTGCTGATATGAGGGGACAAATGGTGGGTAGCAAGGGATCAGATAGGGGATCGAGGGATCAGATAAGAAATTGGAAATGGGTGCTGATCTGAGTTGCAAGAGGGACCAGTGCTGATTATAACGATCAAAAAGATTGGGTGAGATTTCTGTGCTCTGTGGGGTGTGGGGTGGGATTTCTGGTGAGTGTGAGGACCGTGAGGAGTGGATGAATCCTGTATCTTGGCTGACAAGCTCGTCTCGTCATCATGACGGGTAATAGGTAACGTTCGTTTGTTCATTCGTTCATTCATTCATTCATTCCTTCCTTCATCCGTTCGTTCGTTCATTCATTCATTCATTCATTCATTCATTTATTTATTCATTCATTCATCGTTCGTTCGTTCACTGGTGCGGGGGTTGGGGCAGGAGAGGTTGCGCTGCCCGGGGGCGCCGGTGTGATGACACGAAGGACCATCGCAGCCGATAACAGCTGCCTCTTTAATGCTGTTGGATATGTCATGGAGCATTCACTGGAGCAGTCACAGTGCCTGAGGTGCTCTGCCGTTGGGCCTTTCTGCAATTTTTCCCGATGCTTTTTCTAAACCCTCTAGGGGAAGAAGAGGAGGGGGGGGGGGGAGACATAGGAAATGGTTGTGAGCCCTTCTCGGAAGGTTTGTAACCTCTTCTGGAATTCGCACGGAAGTCGACCCATTTGGACACATTTGCACCGTGCACAAATTTGGAATTTCACTCGAGGTTTTTCCTTGTTCTTGTCAAGCTGCGTGCGCGGAGGTCGCTTACATTGTTGAGTAATTTACAGAGGGAATGAAATCTTGAAATGACATTTTGAGATAGATTAGGGAGGCGGTGGTCCCTTTGGGTGGGTGTGTGTGTGTGTGTGTGTGTGTGTGTGTGTGTGTGTGTGTGTGTGTGTGTGTGTGTGTGTGTGTGTGTGTGTGTGTGTGTGTACGTGTGTGTGCGTGCGTGCGTGTGGGTGTGCGTGTGGGGTGCGTGTGCGCGCGCGCATGTCCATTTGGCGCCCCGGGGGGGGGGGGGGTAGGGTGTTGGGGCTGCAGGAGAGTAACGTCTGAGGATATCAGAGTGGCTGAGGCTGCTTGAGTGGTAGCTTAGAAGAAAACAGGGGTGGTTGGAGCTGCAGGAGAGTTTGTCTGGGGAAATGAGGGTGGCTGGGGATGCATGAGGATTAGCTCTGAGAGAAAGCATCAGGTGTTGGTGACTGCAGGGGAGTAATGTCAGAGGAAATGAGGGTGGCTGGGGCTGCATGAGGATTAGCTCTGAGAATTAAAGGAAGGTGATTGGAGCTGAAGGAAGTTTTTTTTTTTTTTTTTTTTTTTTTTTTTTTTTTTTTTTTTTGGGGGGGGGGGGGATCGGGGTGGCTGGGGCTGCACGAGAGCTAGTTATGAGGGGACAAACAGGGCGTTTTGAGGCCTGCAGGAGAGTTATTTTCGACGCGGTGACGTCGGACCCCGAGACCTACAGCGAAGCATTCCTGGGCAAGGACAATGCCGAGTACGGGGAGTGGATCAAGGATTCGTCCAAGTGGGGAGGCGCTATCGAGCTTTCCATCTTTTGCAAGTGAGCCCTTGTTTGCCGGTTCTGAGCCCTTGTTTGCCGGTTCTGCCTCCTGAACCTGCCTCCTGATTCTGCCTCATTCTGTCTCTTGGTTTTGCTGCTCTGGTTCTGCCCCCTTCATTCTGCCCTCTTGATTCTGCCCGCTTGATTCTGCCTCCTGCTTCTGACCCCTGATCCGGCCTCCTGCTTCTGACACCTGATTCTGCTCTTTGTTTGCCCATGCCGTCCTTCCACCCACCATGGCAGCTGCTGACGTGGCATCATGACGGCTGCTGACGTGGCATCATGGTGGCTGCTGACGAGGCATCATGGCTGCTGCTACCCGTGTGTGCCACGCCTGTGGGGACCCTGCTCGGCGCTTCCATACTTCTGCTGTATACTTTTTGTGCTGCGGCTACGGCTGTACTGCTTGTTCTGCGGCTATACTGCTTGTGTTTGCGGTGTACTTCCATGTATGTGCCACGCCTCCCCCGGAGGATGTAGAAGGAGGGGACCTACTCTCTCTCTCTCTCTCTCTCTCTCTCTCTCTCTCTCTCTCTCTCTCTCTCTCTCTCTCTCTCTCTCTCTCTCTCTATCTCTCTCTCTCTCTCTCTCTCTCTCCCCCCCCCCTTCTCTCTCTCTGTGTGTGTGTGTGTGTGTGTGTGTTTGCCCCCCCCCCCGTGTGATTAAAGAGGGGAGAGGTAGGGTGGGAAAGAGAGCCTGCGCGTATGTTTTTGCACGCACGTGTGTGCATGTACGTGTTCGCGCACGTCGGGGCTTGGTTAGGGTGTCTGATTTCAAAGGGGGTGATCGTGTCAAATAGGGTGATCTTGTCAAATGGGATGATCAGTATCAGAAACGGCGGAGTGGTGGCTGTGTCAAGCGGGACAATTAAGAGTCGAATGGGGTGGATATCATCCACCCCATAATACTACCAACTGGCTAGTGCTCCTCTGACACAAATTTCCCATGCGGCCCCGGCAGGTACTACGCGAGAGAGATTGCTGCCTACGACATTCAGACCAAGCGGGTGGACGTCTATGGCCAAGGCGAGGGCTACGACGAAAGAGTGATGCTCATTTACGATGGCTTGCATTACGATGCCCTCGCGATCGCGGCGGGTCCTGGAGCCCCTCCCGACGCCGACATCACCATTTTCGACCCCCGGGGGCCAGATGCCCCGGCCATAATGGAAGCAGCAGACAAACTCGTGGCTGAGGTGCAGGCTTCATCCTAATCCTCCAATTTTCATTATCGCAGTTTATAAAATTGTTGTAGTTGTGTTAAGTTGTTGTAGACCTAACTCGTTAGTTACATGGCTCACTTCCTCACTTACCTTCCAAGTTGGTGCGTAGCTATCTCTTTCCCTTTTTGGTTTATTTTAATTCTTTATGCATCAAAAGAGGAGTACGGAGGCTGTTTGGCGGCTGTGGGGCTTCCTGGACCTCTTCTCAGCCACCTTCAGGGGTGTCTTTGCAATGGGATTCATACCATGTCACGGGCATGGCTGCTAATCTTTCCAGGGTTGACAACAGCTCTGTGTTAGCTTCCAGATCAGACAGCAACGCAATTGTGGACATCACATCAATGCGCAACACCGCACACTGCGCAAATTCACTGCAATGGGCGCTTGAGCTAAAGCAGAACACACCTGGAAATCTGTTTTGGGGCTACCTGCTGTTCTTCCGAAGATACAGGGCCACATTGCCGTAGAAGAAGAAGAAGAAGAGAGAGAAAAAGAGCTCGAGTTCTTTACGAAGAGAATGAGCTCGAGTTTTGTAAAGAGAGTGGTAAGGTGGAGTGGTGGTGCGCAGGCGCACGCTGCCAAGGCTTACACAGACATGGGCAACTTCACGCTGCGCTGCACGACGTGCTCTAAGGGCCTGGTGGGTCAGGAGGAGGCTCAGAAGCACGCGCAGGAGACTGGACACATCAATTTCACCGAGTATAGTGTATATGCAGCTTGACCACCTTGCAGGAGACTGGGCACGTCAAATTCACGGAGCACAGAGTATATGCAGCTTGACCACTGGGCAGGAGGCCTGAAGGAAAGCACGGGATCAGGGATATGTATGGACAATATCCCTTTCTGGATCCTGTCCACACATTATCGTGAGGTAAACTTGTAAGTCGTATTACTGATACTAGTTATTATCAGTAATACTACTACAGAAACTTGCATTCACAATCAGTATCCTGGGTCTGAGGTACAACTAGTATCACAGTGACTTGCAGTACAGTTACTAGCCGGGTTTGAGGTACAGTTAGGACCACAGGAACTTGCAGGTACTGTCCTGGTGCGTAAGGGGGTTTTGTGCTCAGGCAAGGTGTTTCAGGCAAAGGCTCCTTGCAAGGCGTCGTGCGAAAATTCTTTGGGCCCGTTTTTGCTATTGTTAAGGTTATAACCATGGTTACTCTCCATCCATGAGGTTGAGGCCACACCCCCTGCGTCTGCAACTAGTCGACCCTCGTGGGATCGATATCGGCATCACCGATTTGGAACCGCTGAATTCGAACACTGGGAATTCGAACACTGAAAACAGTGGGTGAAATCGAGCATTTGCACTGCATTGGGGTACCGGTGCTAGGCGTCTGCGTGGTCAAAAGTTCATTCAAATGACACGATGTATAATTTTACACCGTGCCCGGGTTAAGCTACTGTCTCAGCTATCCTATGCGAAGAGCACACGTCAGATTTGCAGGTACATACCTGCCCATATCGTGATGATGATGTATCAGGATGAGGGGATGTGTCAACCTCCATTTCTTTGAACATCCTCTATCTATGGGTCTCCGTTGTTGTTATGTACCGCGTAAGAGTTTTGTGTAATGCATTACATCAAACTTGCGTGATAGTTTTCAAGGGACCAGAAAGCTTGGAATGCACCGCACCCAAGTCACAGCTTGCCAGTCGCACTTCATGTGCCCCTGCTTCAATCAGCACATGTGAGCACTGTACGGTGATCATCTAGAGATGGCCATGGGCACGAGAGGGGCCTGGATCTCTAACTGCCCCTGTTTTCATCAGCATGGCGATCAGCAGGGGATTGTTATGTCCACGTGAACCACATGGGCCTGGCCAGAAAAGTGCCCGGGCGTCCTTCATCTGCCACCGTGACTCACATATGTACAGGCCGGTGGCAGTCATCGGAGGATGCACATTTGTTCTTTACAGCATGCATGTGGCATCTGTTCTTTGCAGCATGCGCACGAGGCCCCAAAGTTTGCCATTATTACCCGTATTGCTCGTTTAGTGATATTCTAATGTTACTATTACGTATAAGTTTTGGCACACTGTGACTGGGCCAATGATTACCGTGTACAAGATCTTAATTGCGTGATTGCATACTTGCGTATGATATACCTTACCGTCGCAAAAGATTGACCCATATTTATATTTTGACCCCCCAAAAAACCCGATATATTAATTAAAAATAAGAAAAAATCCTAAAGATAATGGCGCAAATTATTGAACCCCCCTTTCAAGACAGTTAAAAATATTCTTAATATCCTCATATCGTAACCTACATCAGCACTGAATAACACTTAATTGGCCCAAACCTTCATCACCGACTTTTTTTAATGATGTCAAAGTGTCTTGAGAACTCTCATACACCTTGTAGGCGTCCGTACAGTGGAAAAAATTCCGGAAAATAATGTCGCAAAATATTAACCCCCCTCATCCCGCGTTTTATTCATAAATTTAATTTTGACCCCCAAAAAACGTTGTGGGTCAATATTTTGCGACAGTACGGGTATTAGTTGCTTATAATTTTAATCCGTAATTGCATATGGTGTAATATGGCCGGAGCTGTGCAGAGGAGGTGCGTATATGTAGGTCGCCCCTTTGCACAGCTAGGACTTCCCCATGCCTTCCAAGGCGTTTCCTGTTCGGGCCATGGTGACACGTGTACACATGTCTTCTGAAAGGGCTCAGCACACCGTGGATCCATCGCCCGGACGGTCCCAGTAGCTGTTCATTTGCTGTAACGTCACACTTCCAAGTGTTGACATGTCCAGAATGGCTTCTCTGATCCGAAAAGCCATTCTAGACACTTGGATGAAAATGTGATGGATGTTTGTCAACGGAGCTGCGTAGAGGATTCACAGAGTTCATTGCGTAGAAAACGCAAGAACTCTGTGTTTTGTCTTATGGAGCTAAAACATATCTACACCCTATATAAGTGTGCAAAGACATGGGATTTGTAACGTATGGTGTATCCAACTGGCGGGACGACCTTCCAGCTGATGTTTGCTTGATTATAGAGTGGTTTGCGCTTCGAAAGCGAATTCGCTCCAATCTCTCGGTTACTGTGGGAGCTGATCCATCAGCCTTTCGTGGCTGGCCAGATGTTATTTGCTGCTACTGCTGCATCATCTCCTCCTCCTCCTCGTCCTCCTCCTCCTCCTCCTCCTCCTCCTCCTCCTCCTCCTCCTCCTCCTACTACTACTACTACTACTACTACTACTACTACTACTACTACTACTACTACTACTACTACTACTACTACTACTACTACTACTACTACTACTGCCACCACCACTACCACCACCACCACCACCACCACTACTACTACTACTACTACTACTACTACTACTACTACTACTACTACTACTACTACTACTACTACTGCTGCTGCTACTACTGCTACTACTACTACTACTACTACTACTACTACTACTACTACTACTACTACTACTACTACTACTACTACTACCACCACTACGTAGTGTATACGTAGTGTATACTACTGCTGCTACTACTACTACCACCACCCCTACCGCTGCTACTTCTCGAGGTACAATACCGTAGATTAATGTGAACTGAGCCCTCGGGTAGGTCGTTTCGGATTGCAGTCACCAGATTGCAGCAGACCGGCGAACACACTATACAGCCCTAGGGAGGCCTCCGTTCCTGAGTACAGTACTGCCACAACTACTAGTACTTGCGCACTCTACTTTAAAAAGGAAGGATGGTCGTGGACCCAACGATGTGGATTTTTCCGCATCGTTGGGTCCACGACCATCCTTCCCCTGATGCGGCCGGGGGGCCGGAGACAGACAGCGCAGTTTGGATTAAGTGGGGTACCCTGCTGTACGCCTGTCAGCCTGGCCTGACCAAATGCTTAGGTATTTTTACTGCGCCATGCGGCTCTGCTCCGGTATCTTTGCTGCACCACGCGGTTCTGCTCTGGTATCTTTGCTGCACCACGTGGGACCATATGCATACGGCGCATAAGTGCCTGCCCTGCGCGTGTAAACGAGATAAAGACAGCCTTGCCTTGATCGAGCGACAGAGCACGCCAAACAGCCCTGCCACATGTGCTTTCGAGCATGCTCACACCCCCAACTCCATGACGCTCCCAGCCCATGCTTGGGCAAAGCGCACACGCCCCCAAACTCCATGACATTGCAAATCCTAGAATTCTAGCACTCCAGATCTGGCCATATATGTATTGGCCTCGAGGAGCTCCTGCTCGAGTATTCTAGCACATTAGAGAATTTATTCGAAGACTATCACGTGGTGCAACCATGAGCGGTTGGCAGTTGACTATCCAAGAACCACGGAGTCCGCAGTAAGCCACTGGCTGAAGCCGTGGATGCGGGGCGGAAGGGGCTTTGCCGGTGGAGTGCTGAGCACTGCCCAGGGTGGTCCATTACATCTGAGCCGTTTCGGGGTCAGCAGGTCCAACATCAGGCGGGGCTCCTTCCGAAAGTCCGACATGAATTTCCTCCAGTCTAGCCTGCATTGTCCTCGATCGTCCGCCTAAACCAAGCCCCTCGCGATCGTAAGACGAAATGTGCAGATGCTTTCCTCTTCCAAGTGCCTGTGGGCTATGGAGACCCGTACAACGCCT
The DNA here is from genome assembly GCA_002005505.1 of Botryococcus braunii. Taxonomy (NCBI): domain Eukaryota; kingdom Viridiplantae; phylum Chlorophyta; class Trebouxiophyceae; genus Botryococcus; species Botryococcus braunii. The sequence goes on along the minus strand of MVGU01001021.1, from coordinate 190,547 downwards.
CCATATCCTGTGTGTGTGTGTGTGTGTGTGTGTGTGTGTGTGTGTGTGTGTGTGTGTGTGTGTGTGTGTGTGTGTGTGTGTGTGTGTGTGTGTGTGTGTGTGTGTGTGTGTGTGTGTGTGTGTGTGTGGGGCCCGGGGTGGTCCAGAAGTGTGCTCATGAGTGTGCAAGGAGGTCCATATGCGGTCCACGATGATAAATGCTGGTAGCTTGTGGACTTGCAAAAAGGTTGGCTGATGCACATAATGAGCCCTGTGAGGCAGGCCATTGCTTTCTGTAGCACCAACCTGGTTGAACAGGTCGTTGATCTCCCGATCGGTCATGTTGAGTCGCCTCCGTTTGTCAACGGTGTGCAGCGCTCTTGCAAATGAAAGCCTGGACACCAGGATACCACCGTCAGATTCTTCCTGCTTTTCCAAGCTGTCCAGTCAAATTTCGCCGATCATGATCAGCCGGCAACGCTGACACAGCTTGCAACTGACAACCGTGAGCTGAACAACCTTTTCGACGTGGTGGAATACCGGGAACCCTTTGCAAAGCCCGTGGCCCCAGAGCTGTTTTCATATCTGGGAGGGCACCCACAGCCCATGTTAACACGGGCTGTGGATGATCATCATGAACTCCTCCTAGGATTCCTCGTATTCTGGTAGAATACATTCTCCACATGAACGCTTGTGGAACAATTGTTGCAAAAGAACTCTTATTCTTGTTGTGGATTCTCCGCACTGCGCATTCTGCAAAGCATGAGCCGCACCGTGCAAACTGGAGGGAAAGGCTGATTGTAAGAAACATTTTCAATGTACCAGGCTTAACAGCTGAACAAGTTCGGGAATGCCTCTCTTATGTGACTTCCCCGAGTCTACTACAAACAAACTTTTTGCACATATGTCAGGATATGTATCCATATATCCAGACATCCAGATATCCATATGTGCACATCCAGGTATCCATCTTGACATGTCCTGCACCCTCCCCATTGCAGGCGGACTTCCTATATCGATATAGGATATCCCCGATTGCAGTTAAGTACTTTGCAAAGTATTTAAGTAGCAAAAGTAGTAATAGAACACTTTCCTGACAGCACCTCAAGTTCCCGCATTGCACGCGGAGTTTCGATCCTGGCACTTGACGTACGTGCACGTACGGCACATGTCAGGACACGTACATAACTTGACACGTCCTGCAGTTCCCACAAGGGGACATGTGCACGGTGGCCCCCTTCCCCGTGGCCCCCGACGAGTGTGTACACCCTAGGGAAGGCCACCTTAACGGCTTCCTCCACGAATCTCAAGCTATTTACACTTCTTGTCCCGCCATCCATGGGGAGAACCAATTGACCAATGGCATCCATGATTTTGATGAAAGGTTGTTTCCTTGGCGCTGATGGTATCAATATTCACGCTACTGCAAACCACGTCTGGCACATCATAGTCATCATGAAGGGTGATGTGTGTTGTGCAAATTCACCTCGAACCACCTTTCAGTATGGCAGGTCGCCAAAGGGTTGGCGACTTGATTAGCCGTCGAGAACTTTGACTGAAGAATGGCACATTCTCCTCCTCTGTACAGCTTTATAGATGATCCCCTATGAATTTGTATGTATCAGTCCAGCGGCTGCCCTTTGAAGGTCCTGAGAGGGTCTGCGCAACAGCACGTTCTATGCAAACGTGTGGCGGATCGGTCCATCTATGCTATGTATGTACGTACATACATAGCATAGATGGACTGATACATGCATGAGCCATTCTGGACTCATCTGGGCTCAGCCAGATTTCGTTGTGGACTTGAAGATGGGAATCTGTCATACCTGTCCAGCTGTCCAGTACCAGCAGCGTCGGCCTTAGCAAGGGCGGTCTCAAAGTCTTTGTACGCTGCGTCAATCTGCATGCCAGGTAGTGGCACACTTTATAAGCATTGCGCACGTGCAGTTCTCTACTTAGGCACGTGATGCAGACGCATGCAATGCAACTGCAGGTTGCAACCAATTGGTACGTACGTATACGTATACATATACGGTCGTCCTTCAAATGGTGCATACATCGTATGTACTAATTGATGCCACTTTATAAGTTATCAGATACCGGTAAACTGTGTATTGTGTATTGATACTATACAGTAATTAGATACACGGTGTATATGATGTTATAAGAAGATACACTGTGCACGGATTAGAGTGCTGATCAGTCCGGGTTGAGACCTTTGAGTCGAAAGCGGCAAGGTTCATGCCGGCATCGTCAAGGACCCCAAAAGGAGGCGCCTTCATAGGAAAATACGGTCCAAGCGGCCGAGAGGTATCGGGTAGCGCCCTGTGGTGTAGTTTTGGGTTGAGGGACGCATACCCCACCCTTCCAGCCCGCAGCGCTTCAATGAACACTCGGTAGTCTACCTTGTCGTGTCGTTCGCACGACGCTGCATTCCAAGCAAGTCGATATTAAAAGCTTTCGAATGGTGATTGACATGGGACTTGCGACCGACGCAGTTGCTTTTCAGTAACCCACAAGAATTGTGGTATATTTCTGCACAAATGTAAGCTCATGCACACATGCGCGAGCGAGATACGCACGCGCAGGCGCGCGCGCGCGCAGAGAGAGAGAGAGAGAGAGAGGAGAGAGAGAGAGAGAGAGAGAGAGGAGAGAGAGAGAGAGAGAGAGAGAGAGAGAGAGAGAGAGAGAGGAGAGAGAGGAGAGAGAGAGAGAGAGAGAGAGAGAGCGAGGCGAGAGCGAGCCAGCGAGAGGAGAGGAGAGAGAGCGAGAGAGAGCGAGAGAGCGAGAGAGAGCGAGAGAGCGAGAGAGCGAGAGAGAGAGAGAGAGAGAGGAGAGAGAGAGAGAGAGAGAGAGAGAGAGAGAGAGAGAGAGAGAGAGAGAGAGAGAGAGAGAGAGAGAGAGGGAGGGAGGGAGGGAGGGAGGGAGGGAGGGAGGGAGGGAGGAGGGAGGGAGGGAGGGAGGGGGAGGGAGGGAGGGAGGGAGAGAGAGAGGGGGAGAGAGAGAGAGAGAGAGAGAGAGAGAGAGAGAGAGAGAGGAGAGAGAGAGAGAGAGAGAGGAGGAGAGAGAGAGAGAGAGAGAGAGAGAGAGAGAGAGAGAGAGAGAGAGAGAGAGAGAGAGAGAGAGAGAGAGAGAGAGAGAGAGAGAGAGAGAGAGAGAGAGAAGGGGGGGGGGCGGGGGGAGGTGGGGGAGCGACAGAGAGAAAAAAACAGGGGGGGGACTCTGCCGAGGACATGTCCAACTACAGTATCCTTCTGGAAGAAGTCTTCCTGTGGAAATGATGCATGACAATAGGTGAAACAAAGTCAGGATTGGAAGTTACCAGCTTTGATCAGCAATTCGGTCGTATCCGTGTCGAGGGCGGGCCCGATGTTTAATTGCAGCAGTGCTTGTCGGAAGCCGGGGAGGCTCATTTCACCTCTGTCCTCCTTGTCCATCGTCTTGAAGTACGCATCTATTGCTCTCCAACCCTTGCTATGCAACCTGTTTTCCGGAAGATGAAACCCCTTGGTCCTTGCTCAGCGTTGTGCAGTGCTTCATTTAGAAGGACTTTTTTGCCCTCCTTTGCTTGATCTAATTTGATTTGTCGCCTCCTGCTACCCGTCTTTGTAGAAAGATGTAGAAGCGCGACATCGGACATGGCTTCGGGGGATAGACTATATAGTCTGTACATTGCAAAGTACCAATTGGTCATTCCCTCTCCTCACAGTCTCATGCGAGCAAATGTATAATTGATCCTTTCGAAGAGCTTGGCACATGCGCCACTCGGGCTGTTCAACTAATTAAAACTTAATTGCTGACTAGCCTGCATGTTTGCATCCAGCAAAACCATCCTCCCTGTTTATGGCTTTGTGGGTTCTACTGTGCAGCCCCCATCGTCAAAACATGCTGGCCAGTTAACTGCTGTCGGTCGTAACAACGTTGCTCTCGGCCATCCACAAATGTTGGGCAAGTTGGATGGTACGAGGACTTCCTCAAGGAAACTCACAGGCAAAGGCACAGTACCCGTGCACAAGCCACGCGTGAACAGCTGTGGAAGCCACGCTTGAACTGCTGTGGAAGGCATGCACGAACGGGGCGCGCGCGCGCGCGCGTGTGTGTGTGTGTGTGTGTGTGTGTGTGTGTGTGTGTGTGTGTGTGTGTGTGTGTGTGTGTGTGTGTGTGTGTGTGTACGCGCGCACGTACGTTAGGGGAGGGAGGACGGATACTGGTGGTGACACTCAATTCTGCTGATTGGTCTTGGAGGAGGAGGAGGAGGAGGAGGAGAAGAAGTACATCTACCCAGCCCAAAGGGCGCCAGCAGGGTCAAGGAGGAGCTCTCGAGAGGAGACCTGGCCAACCAATAGCAATTGGTCAAATTGGCTGTATGGGGGTGCCGGGGGAGGGGGTGGGGGACATTGAAGTAGTGATGGAAAGTGCCTCATGAGGGAATGCTATTGAAGGGGTGGCTCGGAGCTGTATGGGTCAGGGCGAGGGTGGACCTGTCCTTCAGCAGGTTTAGAGCCTCATTGTACTGGATGGCACGTGCATCGACATCAGCCTCAGTTTGCGTCACCAGATCCTTGGCCTTGTAGTGCGCTAACAGTGCAGCCCGTCCCAGGGCTTTCACCACCGCCCCTTCATCCTGCTTCAAGACAACGAATTAATCTACAGGCAGTAATGATATCGGAGGCATGGCTTAGCGCAAATTCGGCATCGTTGTCGTGCACGTGATTCCGGAAGTTTGCAAAAAAGGTCATCCGGAAGTTTACGGACAGACACAGACAGACACACACACACACACACACACACACACAAACACACACACACACACACACACACACACACACACACACACAACACACACACACACACACACACACACACACTCACTCACTCACACACATACATCGATGATGCCTGAACAGAGTAGGCCCTTATAGAAAACTGAAACGAGGCGAGGCGGATTGCCATGTTGAAGGCACCGTCCAGGGTCTTGCAATATATATGACCCCGCACGGGTAATGCAAGATCGTCTGGCCTGTGAATCCGCTAGCCACTACTGCTAGCATGTTCACGTTCGCCAGAAGATCATGAAGGTATACTGCAAGTGCGTAGGCCCCTGAGCATCCTGGCGGTGTTGGCTTCGCTACTTATGTCTTCAGTTCTTACTGTGCTTAATTGTGGAGGCGCACATAAACCCAGCGTAAGTTTATTGTACCGCAACGGTTCGAATACTAGACACTGCAGACACTAGACCCAGCTGGGATACTCACCGCGCCCAAGTGCGTGGCCTGGAGATGTGAAACCAGAGTGTTTTCGTGCAAGCACTTTGGTAAATATGCATCCGGATCCGTGGAGTCGCCACCACCACCAGGCCTCATGGCATCAGCATCCTGCTGCAGTATTATGTGATCGGGCGCCCTACAACTGCGCGTCGTGGTTAATTCCGAGGGCTCAGAACCCGTGTCGACTGTTGAAGCTGTCACCTCGTCACTGCTAGCAGCGCTGACTGAACGAAGTATACTAACGTCATGTTCACTGGGATGGCCGTCCAGCAAGGCAGGACAGCCCTGAAAAGCTACGTGT
>MVGU01001021.1:137500-180000 GCA_002005505.1 Botryococcus braunii | reverse complement strand
TCCCTGGGTGTCCCGGCAAGCCAGACCGTACCCTGCACAGTAAGCGCGACCTGGGTATAAACAACGTCTAGCAAGGCTTTCCATAACGATTCATCCGTCGATCATTCTTCCTGATTTAGCTAAGATCCAACGCCTCGCTCAGGCTGCGCACCTTGCCAAATACTGCTCGAAAGGGGTCAGCTCCATCGCACTCGGCGGGTTGAGGGAAAGTCGAACAGCCAAAACCCGCAGTACGGGTGCTCTGCCTATATAAATGACATCTTTTGTAATTTGTGCATCCTCGGAGTTGCTGAGTGTAATAAGTGAGTGCGACCATTTTTTTGGCTTCCTGGATCCTAGATCTCAGTCAGTCCCCGCACGTGACACCAGCATGGGCCCCACGTGAACCATGCCATCCCTCCCTTCGCCCCGGGCACCCCATCGCAGCCGGCGGGCCGCGGGTCCCCTCCACGGCGGCCTGCGGCACGGGGCAGCGTGTGGGGAAAGTCTGGGGATAATGAAAGCAGGTGTTGGGAGCTAAGCCCCTGCAAACTCCCCACGATCCAAGGGTTCCTGCAACAGTTCCACGGGTTTCTCCCTGGGCTATTGTCGTGGGTTATGTTAGTGAATTTTAAGGAACTGCAACAACATTCTTGGTATTATATTTGAACAATCTGGCCGTCCAGTCAGGTGTTTCGTCATGCTTACCTCATTTTATTTGTGAGGGTGTTGGAATTTGTGTACTGTCAGGACAATCCAAGGATGACAAATTTTAACCTGAATAAATTAGCTGTATAGTTGACAATGTGTTCAACTCAAAGGAAACTCTTTGATAAACAGCCAGTGGCCTTTATGGCCACAAGTAGTAATGGATAAAGTATCTCAGAACATGGTAGAGAAGGACTTTCCTGTTGTTTGTGGCTATTAAAATTGAGTTTATCCTAATTGTTAATAACGTGATAAACTCAATTGGGATAAGGGCCAATTTCCAAGGCTCTGAACCTCAACTCTGATACGAATTCATGAAAAAAGGGCCAGAACAGCGCAAGTCAACGCGCTGGTCTGATAATACTAGGAGCGACTGACCGAAGTCTCAAGCAGTCAATCCGTTGTGTTTGTGAAACGTCTTTGTTGTCTCAAACACTGACTCTCAGCCTGATCTCAATTAACTCTCATCTCTGTTGGCATCGTGGATGCATTGTGTCAGATCAAGAGGAGATCAGACTGGTGAGACGCACGTTTGTCGCTTACGTTATTCTAGCAGCCGTAAGTGCTGGTTTATTGAGTTTAACTAAGAAAGTATTCTTTGTAATGTGCAGGCCTGTTAAACTGCTTCCATCATACAATGTTGTTGATGTTGAAAGTATTTACTTACTTGGTAAGCAGTTTACGCTGCACGTTGGTTTGCAGACAAGTAACCGCATTTGAATTACCAGCAAGATACTGATTGTGTAACATGCACAGGATGACACATGCATATGTATCATCGTCTGTGATTTATAATATTAAATACAAACTGGATCTTGCAGGTAATCGTTAGATAGACCAGTGTCATATACTACCCGGTGTAAGTCAATCCGTTGTGTTTGTGAAACGTCTTTGTTGTCTCAAACACTGACTCTCAGCCTGATCTCAATTAACTCTCATCTCTGTTGGCATCGTGGATGCATTGTGTCAGATCAAGAGGAGATCAGACTGGCCTGTTAAACTGCTTCCATCATACAATGTTGTTGATGTTGAAAGTATTTACTTACTTGGATGACACATGCATATGTATCATCGTCTGTGATTTATAATATTAAATACAAACTGGATCTTGCACGATCCACAGAGGGCCTCTTTGACATACATGTATAGTGTCACTAAGTTCTGTAGAGAGACATCATGTTGTGTGGCTTTCCGTACGTCCTTTGAGTGACGGAGTAAGGCTTGAAGAGCTTCCAAGCTCATCCAAGCTTTCCTATAAATATGGAAGCTGGTCCACGTTGGACCAGCGTTGAACCGTCCAACGCTTGCATCTGCACATGTGTATGTATGCATCTTGCATCTCTAGAGTTGCAAAGCACCTGTTGTTTGATCCGACCAGCTGAAATTTCTTAAAGGAGGTGACATGGGTTATGTTCTTCCGCGAAACTTGAACTACAAAAAACGCGAACGTCAAAAAGTGATTCGGCTACAAAACAATCTGGCTTCAATAACACCAACAAGGAGCGCCCCACGGCATTTTCCCAGACCAGCGCTCTTTAATCGAGCAATTTTTGTAGCGGGGACATGATTTGCCGTACCATATTTGAACACATGGCCCTTCCTCCCCAGTGTCATCAATGTCATCGACATCCTGCATCTTGCGATTTTGGTGAGCCTGCACGCTTCCCAATTCAGCTGCAGGATGTATCGAAACATGTGCCCAAAATAGGCCGTGTGCACGTGCTAGCATGCTGCGGACCACATGTACAGCTGGTCCGCATCCGACAGATCAGTCAAGACAGTCAGGCCAAAACTTAAGTCAGACCAGTGATGATAAGGAAAGTTTAACGATGAGGAACCTGAAGCCAGAACTTCGGATGCTTGATCGATATTGTCTGCATTCATACACACTGTCATCCCGACAGGTTTATGCACCCCCCCCCCCCCAAACAGATGCACAGACCCTCTCGTGTGCGTGGACGCACAGGCACACACACACACACACACACACACACACACACACACACACACACAAACACACACACACACACACACACACACACACACACACACACACACACACACACACACACACACACACACACACACACAGAGCGCGCGGGGGGGGGGAAGGAGGGGAGAGGGATGGAGGGATGGAGGGAGGGAGGGAGGAAGGGAGGGAGGGAGGGAGGGAGGGAGGGAGGGAGGGAGGGAGGGAGGGAGGGAGGGAGGGAGGGAGGGAGGGAGGGAGAGGGAGAGAGAGAGAGAGAGAGAGAGAGAGAGAGAGAGAGAGAGAGAGAGAGAGAGAGAGAGAGAGAGAGAGAGAGAGAGAGAGAGAGAGAGAGAGAGAGAGAGAGAGATAGAGAGAGAGAGAGAGAGAGAGAGAGAGAGAGAGAGAGAGAGAGAGAGAGAGAGAGAGAGAGAGAGAGAGAGAGAGAGAGAGAGAGAGAGAGAGAGGGAGGAGAGAGAGGGAGGGAGAGGGAGAGAGAGAGGCCTCTCTCTCTCCCCGGGGTGGGGTGTAGGAGGGTGGAGACTCCCCCGGGGGTGGAGTGGGTGGTGGTGGGGGGGGGGGGGGGCTCCTGGCTGGGGGGCAGCCCCGGGCAGGGGAGGACTCTCGTCCACTAGGCCCTCCGCTAAGGATTTAGAAAAGGAGTTTCTTACAAAGTTACGGATGATCCTTGGGGTTCGTCAGACGGTCTGCATCGATGTGCTCCTCGCTGAGGTTGGCGTTTGGCCCCTTCATCATATCTGGTTCAAGCGTGTGGTCACCTTTTGGAACGCTCTGGTGGATCTCTCACCCGACCACTTGTATGCACGTATTCATAGGGACTCATTCTACTATGGCGTTACGACTCGTTCTCCATCCTGGGCGGGTTCTTTTATGTCTGCCCTTCGCCGCTTAGGATACCCCTATGTGGCTGATTGTCGAGCGCCCGCATCCCATTGATATGGATACCTTTTTAGCTCTCACTAGGCAGGCCAATACCCTCCCTGTGGCCTCTCTCCAAGTCTCCCCTCGGGTAGCCCCTACTGATCCCCAGCTATGTACTTATGTGCGGTGGTTTGCGCGCCCTACTAAGGCTCAGCGCTCCCGCCTCTTTTATCTGTCTCTTGATGTTGCCAAGGTCCGGCTCTTTCTCAGGTTTCGTCTTGGTGTTCATGGCCTTCCCATTGACATGGGCCGCAGACTCCAGCTTCCGGGCCTTCAGCGCCTGTGTGATATGTGTGGTTCCTCTGTGGGTGATGAACACCACTTTGTCTTTCACTGTCCCACTCTTACCGCGGTGCTGGACCGTTACCCCAGTTGTTTGTTGGTCCTTCTAGGTCTCTTCGGCAGTTCATTTGGCATGCTGACTTGTGTGCGGTTGTCTCCTTTATCTCGAATGCATTCCAGGCTCGTGCTGATTTACGCCGGCTACGGTGACTTGGCCGCAGCCACGTCTGTGGCTGCCCCCTCTTATCCCCCCCTTCCCCTTTTCGTTTGCTCCGTTGTGTTTTTGACCTTCGTTTGGCCACCTCTTGTGGTCCGTGCTTCATAGTTTTGGCTTGTGAGTGTGTGTTGGGGACATCTCATCATGCCCTAGTGGCTGGACAGATGTAACTTCGTCCGTTTACAAGAGTGGACTAAAAAAGACCAGCCCAATGTTCAAGGACCCAACCCCTAATGTTTCAAGCTATGAGTCGTTGTCCATGCGACGTTGTCCATGTGACACAAGCTCATCTCCCCGCGCGCTCGTTTCCCATTTTAGGCAAAGCCCTTATTTCCAATAACAGTGGCCGTCTAGCCCCCATGAACTGTATTTTCATTGTGTTGATTTTTTAAGATTTGATTGTTAAGAGTTTGTAGGTATGGAATATTAACAACTGTCTGGAGGTTTGGAGCACAAAGGCGATGGTTTGCTGAGAATGCACAAACCTTTCTTCAGAGGCCGAGGCCTAAAGGGTTTTTGAAGCAGCGTCGGTAATGGGAAGTGTGAAGATTAACCTTCCAGCTAGTCGCTGTTGTTTGCAAACGCTTGACGATGGCCACCGCGATCGACGCAGCCACTGTACCAGCAAATGATTCCCCTGCTGGGGAAACATCTTTTCATTGGACAGCTGGTAAAGTTGTTCTCTCTGTGTTTCTCTTCGTAGCGGCAGGAGCGTGTGAAATTGGAGGCGGTTGGTTAGTTTGGAAGGCGGTGAGAGAGTCGAGGCCGTGGTGGTGGGCCATATTCGGAAGCTTGGTTTTAGTAGGTTACGGATTTATACCTACAGCGCAGCCCACATCATCCTTTGGTCGCGTGTACGCTGTATACGGAGGATTTTTCATTATCTTATCATACTTGTGGGCTTGGGCTTTGGACGGCGACAAACCAGACACAGGTGGGTCATTCAAATCAAGCATGCTGCCTGGTGTTTCAGTGTGTTGGTGTTGAGAGGGACGTGATCTTGTCTGTGGTACTGCCCGAGCTTGAGGTTTGTCTTATCTGCCAGTGCACCAACATTTCTCCAGTGACGAAGCTCCCCTTCTTTGCAGGAGACTGGATTGGGTCAGGGGTTGCACTCGGAGGTGTCCTCCTGGCTTACTTTTGGCCAAGAAAGTAATCTTGAAAGTATTCTTTGAGGAGTTCGTAACAAGTTGAAGGCTCTCGTAGTTCGAGACTGCTAGGTTGTACACAACCAATAAGAGTTCTTGTTGGTGTACTTTGCAGCCTTCCAGAGAAGGTGCTCAAGCTGACTCTGGAACTTAACCATCCTGCTGTCTTCTTGAGGTCAAGGCCATCATTGCAAGGGGATCTAGGGCCTGGAAGGAAAATCCTGTCACCAGTGCTTTGCCAGGCAAACCCGCGCGTCGGTTTAATGTTCCAATCCTGAGGGTGGAACTGCTGCAAAGCACATGGGCCGGAGAAACACAATGAAACGTAAAATGCAGCCGTCAGGTCAGGGCACCCCCTGTGAGCCCCCTGCGGGTGTCCTGTTTGTGGTCAACAAAGATGATGAGCATCTCTACATGCAAAGGATGATTTTTGGTCATCATCTGAATCTTGCCGATTTCGTGCATAGCGTCGTTCCCAGGACGCTATGTTTCATGTACCGCATGCATAAGCAGGTGCGTGCCCATTTTCTCCTTGCTCCCGAGTGTTTCTTGTTCAGCCCAGTCGTCATTCAAACTTTCTCCCCTCGGAAACGCTGCTTGCTTTTTGGTTTCGATCTCGAATGCTGAGAAGGGCAGTTATGGTGGTGGTCATTGCAAGTTGTGAGACCTCAGCTGTGAATGCAAGAGGCACCTACACTTGAGATGGGGTGTGAAGGCAGTTCACATTTCCAGGGCTATCAGGAAAGTCAGGCACTTTTTCTCATATACTTTCTGGGGAGGCAGGGTGATATGCGAGAGTACAGACATTCAGAAGGGAGTGTGTTCTCTGTTTAGAGGTAGGGGGCTGGGTCAGAGTGAGAGGTTAGCTAAGGAGGAGCAAGGGGTGTGAATCTAAGCAGGCACTCAAATGCAATAATCTGTTCGCACGATGTGCAGGATTTGGTGGGGATTATGGAAGTCACCATGGTTGGCATCAACCTGGACCATACTCTGTATTTTAGTGAGCGGATGAATGGGAGTATGTATCCGGCTCAAATTGCAGTTCAGCCCTGGTGGGAATGCAGCACCACTCTCCAGGGTGAAAGGCTCTTCAATATCATTGGAGGGAATTTGGGGTTACGAGGGGGTCTCCCAAAGAACTTGTCTATCCAACGAAGAGCCGTCGAGCACAGACTTGATCGAGCACAGGTGCGAGATTTTGCGTCATTCTGGATCTTTAGGTCATGTACTATGCCAGAACCCCGTGTCCAAGAGTAAGTGCGATTCAGGACTTCTGTTGTTTGCGCGAATCTTGGTTGAAGCCCAAAGGCCGGGACTCCCTGGTGATGTGGCGGGTTTATGTCTCCTGTGGGAGATGTGGATGTCCAGCGGAGGAGGAAGAAGCTGAAAAAGTAGCCTAGTTCCCTCAACCCATCAGACATACCGCTACATAATTCATGTGTCTTTGGATAGCCGTCGTGTGGATGGCCGTTGGGTGGATAGTCGTTGTGTGGATAGCCGTTGTGTGGTTGATATTCCAATGCAAACCATGGCTACGAAGCTCCTGGAAGACTATGTGCATGGTCGACGCACCCAGCAATTGGATGTAGGGTACACCAGATACAGTTCCCAGCATGCTAACGAAGCGCTATCTTGTTACGGGACATCTACCAACACTAAAGTCTCTTGAAGATAAGAATTCAATAACTTAACTCTTAACTCCTTTTTTCTAACCTTTTTTTATATTATTTTTTGCCATAAACTTCTCCTCTCCTTTTTCTTTTTCGTTTTCTTCAGCTTCTTATTCCGGACGCTGTTGCATGCTACAAACCTGACAGGTGTGTTTTTTCTCTGGCAGGTGGATGCCCTGGTGGCTGAGTTTCGGATCCAGGAAGGGGTATTTTGTTCACCATTTCAGCTTGATCCATTCATTACTCCCACAACGGACGCTTACGACAGCCAGCAGAGGCCCCACGCCGGTGAGGGAGGCAGACCTGGGTCTGCGCGCGGCAGACACCCTTCCCCGACGCGTCCTCCCCCAGGTGGCCCCCGGGCGTCTGGGCCCCCGAAGGACGCTCGAGTCAAAGCGTCCTTCCCTAGGGAGGCTCCCTCGACTCAGAAAACCCAGGGCAAGAAATCAACCCACCACAACAAGACCCCTTCCGAGCCCGGGAGTTCGGGGTCGAAGAAGCAGCCAGTCCATGGGACACCGAACTCGTCCCTGTCCACTCTCTCCCGCACCTCGCGGGAGTCCGAGCCTCCCTCGCGGCTCACTCACGCGCCACTCTCCGAAGGCCGCTGGGGTACAGGGCCGTCCCCGGGTGTGCCAAACACCCTTCCTTCCCTTGACATACTGCCCGAGAGCTCCAGCGCCAGCGCACCCATCGTCCAGGACCAGCCACGTGAGACTGCCCTTGTCCCAGCAAATCTCTTGGTGCCTTCCGGCGTGCCCACAGCGGGGGAGCTTGTGCAACCTGGGAACATCCCGCAGGACACCCTGGCAGCTGCGCCCGCTGCGGCTCCGCCCGTCCAACCGACGGAGCCGGTCCGGAGAATTGTCCGAAGGGCAGAGAAGGTGCAGAGCCTGCTGTGGCGCGCGCGCGGGAGGAGGGAGGAGCATTCCGAAGTAGATCTCATCCACCGGATAGAGCTCGAGGATGATACGATCGAAGAGTCCCAGGCGATGATGTACGGGGGAGACATGATGGGCGTGTTGCGCGAAAGCGTGCTGGAGGTCGGGCACCCCCTGCACCCGGCGACGGTGTCGCGGAACGGTATGACCGAGGACGAAGTCAGAGACTTGAACGACGACGATTTCGAAATCGAAGTCACCCTGGGCCCCGTCGAGACGTTCGAGTCCGCTTTGCATAAGCTCCTGGACGTCTTGCCGGACTGCCCGTACCCCGCAAGCGCGGGGAACGGCATGGCCCCTCCTGTTCCTCCGCAACCCTCCGGCCCGCTGCCGAGGGCAAGACAAGAGCTTGTGGATCAGCCTGCTTCGAGCCCGGAGGTCAACCGGGGTGCAAATGCCGCAGCCCCCTCTTTGCAGCCGCCCGCAGAGGCCCGACCCAGTGCAGCGGAGACCCCTGCGAAGGCCCCTGCGGTCGCACCGCCCGGGCCCGCAGACATGGCAAAGTCGGCACCTGGAAGAAGGGAACAGCAGCAGGGGCCAACCGCTCCCCATGGGAGTGCTGCGGATCACGCGTCCGCGCCCGAAGCCACCACCTGGGGGCAGCCCGCGCCGGCGCAGGCGCCCACCAAAAAGGCGCCTGTGGGCGATTCCGGCAAGGGCTTCGAGTTCTCCACAGTGCAGGTGACAAACCTGCCCACCGTGAAGGGCCGCGTGGGGCCGGCGATGGAGGAGGTGGCGCAGTTCTTGAAGGCGCGGGGCTATCTGGATGTCCTGGATTTCATTTACCTCTACGACTGCCTTCAGAAGCCGCCGAACGCGCAGGGGCAGCTCATTGTGCATGCGCGGGAGAAGAAGGATGGGGCAAAGCTGCACAAGCAGCTCCAGCGCTGGCGGCCTTCCTCGGCACGTGGAGCTATCCGGGTGGTCTTCCAGCAGGGCGAGAACCTGGACACGATGCTGAGGAAGTACGGCCACCGCACGGTACGGTTGGGGGGGCCTCCTTCCGCGTACGTGTACGCGGGAATGGGCTTCCCAAATCCGCTGGCCTTTTTCCAGGCTATCGAAGACCCGGAGCGCGTCGTAAGCCAGGCGGGGATTCTGCTCCGCAACGCGCCCAGGCCTCCCCTGCAGCCCTCCTTCGCAGCACCACACAGCGCGTGGCAGCAGGGCCCGCCCGACTGGATCAATGCTCCAATGCATATGCAGTCTTCCACAGCTTCCTGCAGGGAAGGCCCGCCCAGGGATGCTCCCTCAGAGTCCCACCCTCCGAGCAAGCTTCCATCTGCTGGCGGCAGGGGCACCAAGCGTCCTCGTGATGATGCACCCCTGTGGGTGGCAGGCCCAGGGCGGGGGTCAGAGGATGTGGGCAAGAAGGCGAGACGGGACGTGGGCTGGACAGACCCCCAGGGTCCCCATCTTTCCAAAGATGGGGACCCGGGAGGCGCCTCAGTGGGGATCCAGGCGTCCCTGCGAGTTGCGAAGCCAGCGGTGCGCGAAAGTGGAGGCCGGTCCCCACTGCTGGCGTCCCCAGGCCCGGCACTGCACAGCGGCGGTCGGGACGCGGAGGACGGCGAGATCTCTGACTGTCCAGCACTCACCGGCGGAGCAGGCAACCTCTCAAACGTAAATTTGAGGGGCCAGGACTCTGCAAAGACTGGCAGGGAGAGCAAGGACGTAGCAGGGACAGGCAAGGACGGCAGGGACGCAACAAGGGTTGGCTTGGCTGCGCCTCTTCCCGTTTTCGATGATGGCCGGTGTCTGGGGACCGAGCGCGTCAGTGTGAAGGCCGAAGAGGCTGGCCTCCCCACGGGCATGTGCGCGGAGCCGGGCCTTCCGACACCCAATTGTCAGGATGCCCAGGGCCTGGCGCCCAGTGGCTCGATCGCGGAATCAGCAGGCCCGGGCGAGTGCAGAAACCCAGAGCAGGCATCCCAGAAAGCCAAGAGGGTCGGCAGTCCGCCAGAAAATGGCCCGCCAGAGAAGCGCCAGAAAGCTGCTGATGAGAGTGACAGATCGCCGCCGAACAGTGGAGCGGGGAAAGGCCCAGACGCGTCCGACGTAGGCCCGGAGCGCCTCACAGAAGCAGGGGCTGCTGAGAGTGTGGCCGTGCCAGCCGCGGCCGAAGTGGCTTCCGACGCATTACAAGGTAAGCAAACCGTTCATCAGTGCTTTGTGTCCAGTTCAGTGGCCAGCTCAGTGCTTGTGCCTGGGGTGTCTTGATGCCGGGGCAGGTGTGACAATCGGATAGCAGGAAGCTTTGGGTTTAGGACTGACTCAAGTTTGGCTCATTGTTTGCCATCCATGCTTCAGAAGATTGCCTCTGTGCAGCGCTGGATGCGATGCGATTGGATCAAGTCTCGCAGTTGAGTAACGCATTGGAAGGAAGTGCAGAGGGCAAGAAGGCTCTGGAAGACATGGATATGGCGGCCAGCGAGAGATTAGTTGGACTTTGAGGCTAACAGCTGGTTGATGTTGTGAGGCCGAATTGAGACAAGATTGCTGCGCAATGTGCAGGCCATGACGGGCTGACAGCAGCAGGTTTAGCGTCGACTGTTGTCCCTCCTCGTCAAGATGTTAGACCGTCCAATCCACTCCTGCGCAGGGATTCGACCGGCAGTGGTTCTCTCGGGGATTTCATTTCTCTCAATGGTCTGTAAGGACACGTGCAGGTGTGTAATCAGGACTGCTCAGACCCTTCTGTACAGCCCTCTGTGGCAATATCTGGCTTTCGTGTGGTTGGCATTTCATGCTGTGACATTACGTGCCACACGTGTGGCAGGCTAGCCAGCCGCAGCACGTGCTTGGGTGTCTCATTGTTTCCCGGGTCTCTTGATTGCTACGAGTTTCTTCTGCCATTGGCGCGGGCTGGCTTAGTTTGTGTAGTGAGAGTATTTGGATGTTGTTGTATTCAGCCCGTGTGCATGTTGAAGAGGCACCGTTTAAAGTTGGACCATGCGACTTCTTGCGTGCATGTAACTTGCCTGAATCCCGAAAGTCCTCCAACTGTCCAGAGATTTGTTGTAAGTGTACTTTTTGGCAAAAGCATCGTTGCTGTGGCATGCAATGTCCAGCCTCTAAAATGGCAAACAGCGTGCTCGACCGTGCTGTTGCGTCCTCATAATTGGTTCTGTAGGAGGAGATTGGAAGACTCCCTAAAAACTTATGTGGAAATTAACATATGTGACCAGACTCAAAGCTTCATTTCAGGAGCTTTGGAGCAAGCCAGCGAGGTTGCCCGCAGTTCTGTGCAGCGTTTAAAGTGCATGGAATGTGCAATGGGACCTTTCGGCGGCGCCCTGTAAGGAAGGAGAGCTCGCTCCGTGCCTGGAGTGTGTCTTTAAGCAATTCAAACTGTAGAACCCATGCCGGGAAATGTCTTGGAGAACCGAGTGAACAGCAGCTCCTGTTTTTAAATGATGCCGGACATGGGAGGAGAACGAGAAGCAAGGTGGGTTGGGGAGAGGCACCACTCACAAGGGAGCCGGCGAAAGGCAGCAGGCAGCTGCAGCACCCAGTGGGAATGCCAGTCATTTAGTTTCCACCACGGGCTATAGGTGAATTTGGGCGCCATCCACTGAAGGGGGTGGCAGTGTAAAAACAAATGGAAGTTTGGGGGTCTTTGGCAGACCCGGGAATGTTTACAATGTATCCAGCCACGAAAGAGAGTGGTTGAGATAGAAGTTGCGGTGGCTTTGCGGCCATGAAATACTAATAGAATATGAAAGGACTGTCCATCTTGGGAATAACTCTTTTTTGCTGCCCGTGGCTTTTAATGATGCATGGAACCAATTCTTGGCGCCGTGGCACCATCCAAGACTTGCGGACAGTGTTGCACATGGGAATAGGGAAGGTGAGCAGATGTCTTCGATTAATCTTGCGCAAGACAAGTAGATGGGGAGCAAGTGTAAGACAAATGAGTAATGTGGGAACTGAATTTTGATGCCTAGTTGTTAAACGTGTATCTCTGGTCGGAGTTGTGGGTGTCAAATGGATGCAAAACACGTGCACATATGGATGCATAACTCATGCATGGTGGGCTTTCTTGTAACCAGATCCTCGGCAAGTAGCTATACTAGACGCCTCAGGATGAGCAAAAGGCCTTTTTGCTTGCCTGGGAGCTAAATTGCTACTACCTGTGACTCTGAGAGGGGGTCCTCATCCCGGCAGCACGCATCAAGGGGCCCTCCTGGTGCTCAAGAATGCGCGAGGAATGTGGCATGCCTCTTTTTTTTTTTTTTTTTTTTTTTTTTTTTTTGGGGGGGGGGGGGGGCGGTAGGCGTATAGGGTACTCCACGTACCCCACATGTTCTGGTTTAAGGGAGTCAATGGCACCAAGATGGATGGTCGGGGGACATCCATTTGGTGTAAAGGTGGCTCCAAAATGTTCCTCGCAGGCGCTGGCTCTATAAACATCAAGAAAGCACCTTCCAGTAGCAATAGCCGTTTTCAGCTTCATCCCAGCCAAAAGAAAGGCTTCCTAATTGGGACTCATTTATAATGAGTCATCATGCACTTCAAACGAAAATCAGGGAGTTTAAGTCAAGATACACAAGAGCCACACAAGAATTGCACCACGTCGCCGATCCCCCAGCGGTTGAAAAAGCAGAGTTGACGGAATGGCTCGTGGCTCCTGCTTCTTTTGAGCCGGTTCCTCGAGCTCAGTTGCCGACCTGACTCACGTAAGTGTTCTTGTGTGGCCAACCTTCCGTTCTTCATCATCCCCCTCGACTATCCATATGATGATCAAATCAGATTTTGTCACCAAATAACCAATATTTAAGCGAAAATTACCTGGCACGCCTGAGTCGTCGGAGGGACAGTACTGGTCCTCTACAAAAAAGCCAAAAGTTAACTGAGGATCATCGTCTTTAAAGCTGTTCTCGATCCCCGTAAATTTCCCTTACCAACCCCCTATTCTGTCGGGGAACCCGTATTGCCTTGCACATAGGGCGCGGGTTGGCCCCCGTAGAAGGACCTTGCAAACGTTGCAAAACGTGCGGCGTTCCCGAATGCCTTTCCAGATATTTTTATTACAATAAAAGGAAATCAAACCCCAAAACCCTCCCACCCCTAGACCTGGAAATTTAAAACTACCCTCCACACACACAACACTTTTTTGACCAGGAATGCCGGGCCCTAGGGCCCGGCCCTAGGGCCCGTTTAAGGCCTTAAACGGGAAGTCTGGAGGTATGCATATATTCCATATGGAATGTTAACCAAATGGCGGGGTGATGAGTTCCGGAGGTTACAGCGTAAATACCACGCTATTGTGAGGAGAAAGAAAAGGGCATACCAGGCCCAAAAGCTAAAAACATTGGTACACCAAAAGCATTTCAACCCCCATAGGGTTTGGAAAACCCTTCGGCGTGAAAGAGATAGACTGCCTGAACCCCTTAGAGATGTGTCAGCTTGGGATTCTTCTATAAATTCCATTGCAAGTGGTCTTGGAAATGAAGAGCCCGCGCATGGTCTGCCTATTGGGGCATATCCTCCCCATCAAGTCCCCGAAGATCATGGTCACGACCAGTGCGACGAGCTGAATGCTCCCTTCACAGTCGAGGAAATTGATCTGGGTCTCCGAGCACTTGCCAATGGGAAGTCCCCGGGGAAAGATGGTTACCCTACAGAGTTGTTTAGGTATGCTCAGCCACTTGCACACCCGGGGCACCCTTACTCACGAAACATGTTAAGTCATGTCAATATTTGCTGACAAATTTTACTATGGCCCTTAGACAACGTACCATACCCGCGGAGTCAAATGTATGTTTGGTGACACCGGTATATTAGAAAGGGGACGCGTATGACACAGGAAATTATCGTCCCATTGCCGTGGGCAAATCGCTTATGAGGTTGTGTGCCAACGTGTTGAACTCGTGTTTGGTATCTTCCTTGGAGAAGTACCGTTTGCGTGTTGATTACCAAACTGGCTTCCGTCCTGAAATGTCCACCACCCATCAACTCTTTGTTATACAACACCTCATAGATTGGGCAATGGGCATCACTCCACTTCATTTTGCATTCCTGGACCTCTCTAAAACTTATGACAGGGTATCGTGTCTTACGTTAGGGCATATTTTGGAGCAGTTGGGAGTCCGAGGGGATTTTCTTTATTCTACTCAAGCTGTAATAGACAGTACAGTTTTGGCGATCAAGATTGATGGTTAACATGGAGGGTTGTTTGAATCAAGTTCGGGTGTCCCTCAAGGGTCCCCTATTAGCCCTACACTATTTGGAATTATGTCGGATGGACTCCGGATCCCCCGATATCTTTGACACCATTGTCCCACGGCTGGCCTTCAGATACCTGATGGCACACGTGCACGTGTAAATATAATACGTATCCAAGTGCTAGGTTTTGCCGACGATTTTGTTCTCGTTGCGCCTACAGTTGAGGACCTACAGATATTGGTGAATGCTACTCAAGAATGGTGTAAGAGTATGGACATGAGGCTAAATGGGGCCAAGACGCAATACCTTTTAGTAAATCCAGACCCTCGGATACTCTCTACCTCTCTAGAGGTTGCAGGGGTTGGAATTAGTCCGGTACAGGAGTTTAAATACCTTGGGTTACAGATTCATGCCAAGAATGGCCTTCAAGCCGGCATTAAGAATCTCGAGCAGAGGTTCTGGATAGCATGGGAAGACCTTACTAGAGCTTATAGCAACCTCGGTTGCAACATGTCAATGATGCTCATGACAGAACTGTACTTAGCTTGCCTACTACCCCTCATCTCCTATGGATGTGAAGTCTGGGCATTCAGATGCTTTCAAGACAGACAATTGTCTCCTGGAAAATCTACTAGTATACCTCTTTTGGATGCGCACAAGCGGGTCCTAGCTCAGATATTGGGGGTGCGTCGGACAATCCCTGAGGACAGAATCGATTGTGAGTTAAACATATTCTCTTTATTGTCAACTTGCATCCAATTGGATCTTACTCATGGCCAGGTTTTGGAACAATATAGCGCGCTCCGCGCGGCCATGAGACGTGATTCAGTGCACTACAAGGTCCTCATGCATGACATTAGGTTGGAAATAGTAGAAGGCCGACCGTTTTCGGGTACCCTTATGCAACAGCTTAAGAAACTAGGATACTATATAGCTGACCATGTGCGGTTTGATAGAGCCTTGCGGATTGACATTTCACACGTAAAGGATCTTTTAGACCGTAGAAGCGACATGATATGGGATGACCTAGACATCTCCCCTCTCGCTCTTAAGAGCGAGGGGAGATGTTTAGGTCATCCCATATCATGTCGCTTCTACGGTCTGAAAACTTGTGCATCCCACAAGAGCCTTATTCTGCAGATACCAAAGGTGGTTCGCACGTCCGCCTCATGTGCCACGGTGTAAGAGTGCGTTCAAAGTCCACCTTCCTGATAGAACATTGTGGACCTTTATGCGATTTAGATTAGGGTGTCATGACCTTCCTGTTGATAAAGGTAGACAACAAGGCATCCCTCGAGACAAGAGAATTTGCAAGAGGTGCTCCTTAGAGCTCGTTGGTGATGAACATCATCTGTTGTTCACTTGTCCGGCTGTACAAGATGTACGGCAGCAATGTATGCATCTCTTTCAACAAAGGAGTCGATCTGTACAAACGTTTATGTGGCAAGAAGACCTTCAAGGGGTTGCCAAATTTGTGACTCGAGCACTGGAGAGCAACCTAACTCTCCCAGCTGGTGCTGTGCGACCTTAGTTGGCTAGATATGGGGCATTCATTGTACTGCCGTCCTCTTCAGCCCTAGTGGCTGGTCTTTGGATGTAATCTTCCTTCCTTCCTTCCACAAGGGAGGCAAACCCCTAGACCTGGATATTTTACGGGCCCCGCATGCCAAGCCCAGTCCCCTTACGGTCCCAGCACGGGTTGTCGTATCTGGTTTCCGCCTGAGTACCGGTAGTCGTCTTGCCGGCTGGCCAGGTAGATAGGCTACATGCGCGCCGTCCCTATCCGGTTCAGACCGCAATTGTCCTTGCTCTCGAGTTTCCATCGGCTCTATCTCTTCATCTTTCTCAGAATAACATGAGTTTGTCACGCTTAGAGGTTCTAGACAGTAAAAGGTGAAGAGGAGGGGGCCGAGGGTGTCGATCTGGTTCGAGGGGAAAGTCACGCGCGCCTGGCGTACCTTCTAATGAAGGCATAACCTGTTCTTCTTGGATTGGCTTTGGTAGATTAGAATAGTTGTGCTAGCTGCAGTCTTTGGTATGTAGAGACCACCGAAACGAGTGGCGTGACTATCTGCTCCCTCAGGATATGGACCACATCATACGGCCCTATTAGGTCAACTTGAAGGTTAAGGTTATGGAGAGAGACATATTGATCTGGCTTGTTTTTAAATTGTTATTGTCTACTATCCTCAAAATGTGTCGTCCCTAAAGTGTACCAACCCCGGATTATGTCTGGATTACCATTCTGGTCGACATCTGATATAGTAGATAGATCTTAGAAGTATGTAGGGAAGATGAAATTGTCCAAGATGTGAGATCATACGGACACCAGAGGCTGAACTGGCAGAGTAAGGGAGGAGTTTGATGATTACCTATTGACGAAAATCAATGTTGAATCCCATCTTGTATGATCTATATTGAACACTAAGAGCAACCAAGTTACATAGTTGGCTGCAAGGTTGTAAGCATCTCTCTGCTGGACTTGTGCATTGCCATTGGAGATCGTATCTTTGGCAGGCTTACAAGAGGCAGCCTTGTCGTTTTAAGGTCCAGCCTCGACCGGAGAGATGCAGTATCCGGGATCTCCTGCTGGAGTTCTCCTTGTAGTGAATCATCTTGATGAGAAAGTATACATGGATAGGTTGATCTTTGGACATCACTCGGAGCTTGCCAAATTTGTGAAGTCTGTTCGCCCACAAACGCCGTGTTTTCTTTACCGCATTCACACCCAGGTGCAGGCCTGCATTTGGAGTACTGTTTGCAGCTCTGCAGCTGTATTGCCTGGCAGGTGCTGCTTTGTGGTGTGGCTTGTGTTCCATGCTTGTTGGTTTAAAAAAGGAGGAAATATTAGGGTGATTGGGAGAGGAGTATAAACATGGCCAGGCATATGGCATGCCTGTAATCCAGCACCTACACCAGATCTTAGGGTATCCAGGAAGAGTTACCAAAGCTTTAATAATGTTATCATTTGACAAATGTCCTTGGCAGCTGCTTGTTTTCCATCTGTGGGCTCTAATCCTCTCTCCTCCCCCCCTCCCAGCCGGACCTGCAGGCAATTTTGGTGCCAGGGTGGATCAGCACCTCATGTCTGGGGATTGCTTTGTATAGCCAGAAGACTTAGAAAGGTTTTAAATATACTCGTCCTTGATCCTGTCTGGCTTGCACAGGAGCTATGGGGGTAATGGCCAATAGGGAGAGGCGGCTATGTATTGCCAGAAGAGTTGAGTGTCATTAAGGAAACTACTCATTTCTGGCTCAGGTTGCGCAGGAACTGTGGGAGGTAATGGCAACTAGGGGAAAAGACAGCTATGTATGACCAGAAGAGTTGCCTGTCATCAAGGCAACTCCTCTTTCTGTGACTGCTTGCGCAGGAACTGTGGGGGATAATGGCAACAAGGAAAGAGGCGGCTATGTATTACCAGAAGCGTTGAGTGTCATTAAGGAACTCCTCATTCTGTCGCGACTTGCGCAGGAACTGTGGGGGGTGATGGCGACTAGGGGAAGAGGCGGTCTGAACCTGGATCCGGACATATTCCCAAGCAAATTGGGACCCGGCAGTGATTTTCCAGCTCAAATCAGAGTGCAGGGAGGATGCAATTTTGAAGAGCCATTGCGAGGGAAGATAGTCTTCAATATAATCGGGCAAAACTTGGGATATAGGGGGGAACCATTCGACGCCTTCAAATTGAGACGTAGGAATGTGCTCCATGGATTAACCCAGGAACAAGTGCGCCTTTTCGCTCTGGTATTGTGATGCTTTTGCACATCTCCTGCAACCTTCCATGTGGCCTGCCATTTGTTTGCCAGGCACAGCTGCTGAATCCTTGCAACCTTCGACATGCTTTGCCGTTTCTGTGCCAAAAATCTGCTGGAGTGAGTGTCACACATAGCCGTCTCAAAGGCTTGATGTGTGCATAAGCCAGCTTTCTTAAGTCTTCTTCATTCTTCTTCGTTCTTATTTTGCGGCTTCCAAATCTCACGCTTTCGTGATCACTTCATCGTGATTGCCTCATAAGCCTATGTGTGCTTGGTTGACAGATCTGGTTACCTGGTTGTCGACAATGCATGACCCGAGAAAGTGCCTGGGACGCTGTCAAGTGAATTTCGGAACAGTTTCCTTCTGTGAACTTCATGGCGGACGAGAACTCTTAAAGGGGCCTCGTTTTCGGCACCATGACACATCTTGCTCTTTCTCCCTTTACTTTGTGTTTGGGCAAGTGCTCCACCCCTCCCTCTTACCTTGTGTCACTACCCCATGCTGAACACGTCTGCCTGCCTTGCAGGTCAATGCCCTCATGCACGAGTTGCGACTTCGCAACGAACCCTTGCCTCCATTGCAACCGGTTCCCGACGTCCTCCCCAGCCTCATGCGTTATGTAACCCAGTCCTCGCAGCCCCTTCAGCAACGCCGCGTATCCGACGCCAGCGGAGCGGCCTACTCCCCTCCTAGGCTGCCGGGGCCCCTGTCCCCACACCAGCTCGATTCGGCGCCTGTGTATGCTGGTCAGAGAAGCTCCGCTGGTAACGTCCACCGCAGCGTATACCAATCAGGGATCCGGGGCCCAGTAGCGGGTCCCGCATCGTCCGATTGGATGCCTCCCCTTCCTGGAGCGTCGTCCCCGCCTTTGCCAACCAATAGCCTGGGCTCTTCCGAGGACCCGTGGGCTCGACGGTGGTCTGACCGCTCTCTGCTCCTGCCCTTCAGAGACCCCCAAGGCTCACCCCAAAGCATGGCCAGCGGGGTTCCTCTGCTGGAGACGGGGGACAGGGTTCCCGGAGGAGCGTTTGTCTCTTTCAACCAGGCCTCGCATGGTCAAGCGCTGCATCCCCATATGTCAGCGAGGGAGCGAACTGCTGCTCCTGCACCTTCCCCAGTGGGGCCCGATCCAATTGCTGCATCTTCCTCTGCAGTGACTCCTGGGGCGGAGCCGCCTCAGAGGATCGTGCGTCAGGGCCGCAGAAAGGCGAGGGTCTCCATCCTTTGGGGGGCGCAAGGGAGGAGCGAGGACGTCCTCAGCCAGCGCAGTCCCACGACAGAATTTATGCAGTTTGCCGTGCGGGACTCGAACTTGGTGGACGACGCCATGTACGGCGGGAGCCTCTGGAGCTTGATGTCGGCCAGCGTGCGTGACCTGCAGAACCCCTTCTACACTCCCGGGTGGTGCGTGGACATGTTGACTGAGGAGCAACTCGAGGAGCTGGAGGAGGACCCAGTGACATGCACTTTAGAAGTGGACTTGGGGTTGCCTGAACCCTTTGAGGTCTGGCTGCCAGCCCTCCTTGATGCCTTGAGCGATGTTCCAGAACCAAGACCAGAGCAGAGATCAGAGCAGAGGCCAGCCTTCCCAACCCGGGGGCACACCAGCCCTCCGCCCTTGCCTCCTTCGCAGGCTCCACTCCCAGGGTGGGAGGGCGCCATGCATAGCTATGATGCCCTGCAAGGCGCCCTCCCACACTTGATGGGGGCCGGGCCCCAGCAGATG
Organism: Botryococcus braunii; assembly: GCA_002005505.1. Taxonomy (NCBI): domain Eukaryota; kingdom Viridiplantae; phylum Chlorophyta; class Trebouxiophyceae; genus Botryococcus; species Botryococcus braunii. The sequence goes on along the minus strand of MVGU01001021.1, from coordinate 160,493 downwards.
CTCCCACTGCGCGCTTCGTCCGCAGGCGCCCCGCCCGCGATTGAGCCCCCAGGTGGCTTCTATGAGTGCGCCCCGATGCAGTTCCCTGTTGGCCTGGAGGCCGCAGGCTTCCCGTACAGTCAGGCGGGCCTCCCCATGCCAGCCACCAGCGGAGCCCAGCGCCTGGCGACGCAGGTACAGAAGGGCGGCAATGCGGCCCTGAAACGGGTGGTCGCTTTGACGCAGCCGCTCGGCAGCCTAGCCCCCGAGCAGGCGCAGGCTGCGACGGGCGTGCCCAAGCAGAGGGCGGTGGCCTGGCTCGGCGCCCCGGTGGACCCGCGTGCCGAGGCCTCTGCGGTGATGGTGAGTAACATCCCCACCGTTAAGCTTCGATATAAGGAGGTTCTCGGGGACCTGGAGCGTTTCCTGGAGCAGGAAGGCCTGCTGGACGTCCCCGACTTCCTCTACCTATACGATTCCGTCCAGAAGCCGCCGGGCGTCCAGGGAAAGCTCACGATCCATCCGCGGGACGAAAGGGACGGCCCCAGGCTGGCGGAACGCCTCCAACACTGGGCACCGTGCATGGCGAACGCCCCGCTGGAGGTCACGGTCCTGAAGGGCGTGACCCTGGCGACTCTCCTTGGAAGGCACGGCCACCGCGCGGTCAAGCTCAGGGACGCGCCGTCCGCGTACGCCCTCGGAGGCATCGGCCCCGAACCCCTCCACACGCTGCCGATGCCGCTTGTGTTCTTCCAGGGTCGGGCCGCGGATCCTGTCCACGTCGCCCGCAAAGCGGGGATTGAGGAGCGTCCCCTGCGGACAGGGCACGCCGCGCGCACCTGGCAGGCATCCCAACCCCGCCGCGGCGAGCCACAGGCGCACGAACCTCCTTGGACACCTGCGCAGAAGGTCTCGCCCCTTGCGCCGCCCCGCAGGGCCATACCTGTCGGCGTATCCGCAGGGCCCAGCAAGGGCGCCGGCGTCGGCAAGAAGCGGCCAGCCGACGTGCCGCTGCCAAGGACGGATGTCAATGGGGCAAAGCCGGAGGGTGGCTTGAAGAAGCCCCGGCGGCCCCCCATCATCTACAAGGACCCTGCGCTGGAGGACCTGGGAGCTGTCGATGCGAAACCGGTGTACAAGTGGACGCCGCAGCCACTTCGGGGGCTCAGCGCCGCGACGACGCTGGCACAGGAGGCCCCGCGGGACGGGGCCACAAAGCTCAAGCGCGCTCCCATCGTCTACAAGGACCCCGAAAAGGCGGGCCTGGGAAACGGCCCCCTGAAGGCGACGCCCCTGCAACCGCCCTCCTGGAGCAAGAGACTCGGGGGTCCCGACAGACAGGGCGGTCCCGCAAGCAGGGCGCTTGATCAGGAGACAGCTGCACGCAAGGGGATCATGCTCGGCAAGCCGGCGAACGGGGTGGCGGGGGCCAAGGTCACCGAGGGGCCCGGCGGGAGCGGGCCCGCTGGTGACGGAGTGAGGAGGCTTGAAGGCGCAGCGGGAGGTGTAGCCCCTCTCACACCGGAAGTTGACGGGCATCACCCGGCAGGAGTCACACCGAGCCTTGAAGGTGCGAGGATTGACCTCACCTCTCCCAGCCCAGGGCTCTCGGCTTGGGGGGCTCCAAGCAGGGCCCTTTGGGCGCCCTGGGCGGTGTCCCAGCTCCAGAGGCAGATGTGGGTAGGGCTCTTGGCTTTGATGAAGCCTCCACAGACGCGGCGGCTTCGGATCCCAAGAGGCGCAGACATTTTTCCTCATGCAGCTTACCAGTGAAGCGTAGGAAGGTCTTCAGCGGCATGGGAGGCCCACACCGCGTGCGAGGGAGGGGAATGGCACCAATACCAAAACGGTGGCCTCTCTTGGTTCGTTGGAAGGTAACACACTGTGTTGAGCAGGCCGCGGCTCTTATCACAGTGCTGCCCCTCGAGCAGTAGTTTGTTCCCATTGTCCCCTAAACAAGCTATCGCAAGCTCGCATACCCCCACGCCCGGCTCCCATAGACCCACACGCAGAACAAGGAGAACACCCCCGAGGCTGCAGGGGAATGAATGTTTGGAAAGCAAGAAGCACCTAGGGGTCTGAAAGGGAGGGAGGGAGGAGGGGAGAAAGAGCATGGGTGGTTGGGAAGGAGCGAGGGAGGAAGGGAGGAGGGAGCACATGTGCTACTTGTCTAAGAAGGGTAAGGAACGCCACAAGATCTTTGCTGTCTTTGCCGGTTGCCCTAGCAATATCTAACGCATTTGAGAGCTCTGAAACTTCACAGTCAGAACCGCACAGCGGAGGTTGTCTGTACTTCCTGCTGTGCCTGAACCTGTACATGTCAGAGGCAACGGCGTGCTGGATGCGCACGGCTTAGGGAAGTCGAAGGGAGTCAGGGCTGAGATCCAGGAGGTCATAAAATTTTCCAAATTATGGTGTTTGTCCCGGTACCACTGGGATAGGAACCCCCCTTTTTTTTTTGGTCTTAACAAACGAAAAGGCAAGGAAAACCTTAAGGAAAACTCCTAAAGGAAAGCCTCTATGGGAAGACGTGGCAGCCCTCCGGAGACATTCGTGTCGGCCCTCTATCCATGAAGGCCCGTCCGGGCCTGCGGATGTCATTGTATTGCTTGATTGGTGTGCAGGTGATAAGGAGCAGGAAAGGGGTGGATGTTCGAACAGTCTTCTCGACCAGGAGGAGGGCGAATTGCTTTTAGATCCTCCGTCGCTCCAGACGCAAGACAGCGAGCTCGGGGACTTTGTTTCTTTGACTTCTGCTTGACTACAGGTGGGCATCTGATTCCTTGACCGTGCTGCTTCATTTGGTACCCCTTTTTGACACAGTCCATATGGCAGGCTTGCAAGGAGAAGATTCCGTTGATTCCGTTGGACTTACTTTGCGTTGGAGCTGCACACACAGACACGCGCGCGCGCGCGCGCACACACACACACACACACACACACACACACACACACACACACACACACACACACACACACAGTCTCCCCCCCCCTTCCTCCCTCCCCCCCCCCCTCTCTCTCTCTTGCGCTCACTCACCCCCTCCCACACACGTATAGACACATGCACACACACAGACACACTCAATCCTCGAACCCTTTTACTCACATTGACTTACATGCATGTGTCAATGCCCTCTCCGCCTCGCATGCAAGAAGCCAGCTTCTCACTAGGGATGTCAGACACAAGAATTCTTTCGACCACAACCTATCGAACATGGCACGTTGCGAGCCAGTTGTCGAGAGGCTCGCACTGTCCATTACAGAGATTTCCAAGTGTTTGGCACTTGGAGATGGGGTATAATCCTCTCAATGCCAGTCATCCCTTTGGTGTATCTGCTCCTAGCAAACCTCGAGGAGCCCTCTCAAATGAGACCAGCTGAAGGCGAAGAGTTCGGTTCGTGGCTGTGGTTTTGCCTCCTCAATTGAGACCAGCTGAACTCAAAACGTTCTGTTCATGGTTGGGGTTTTGCCTCCTCGATTGATACCAGCTGAACTCAAACATCCTGTTCATGGTTGGGGTTTTGCCTCCACACTTGAGACCAGCTGAAGAAAACGCACTGTTCATGGTTGGGGTTTTGCCTCCTCCAGGACTATGTGTTGTGCGTGCCCCTGCTGCTCATTCACATTTGATTGCTGCCTCACAGCTGTCCTCGATACCGGGTCAAAACTGTTATTTGCAGGTTGCTTTCCACGGGATTGCTGCCAGCAATGGCTGTATACACATGAGGTACCTCAGGCCCGCGGTCACCACGGTGTCCTCTGGACACTGTGAGACCATGCACAGGAAGTTAAGAGCTGGAAGGAGGACATCAGCTTCGCAGTAACAGCACTGCTAATTCGCTTTGAGAAATACAGCAGCTTGGAGAGGTCCAGAGCTTCAGCTTGGAGCAGCTGCATTGGCTCAGTTACAGCTAAGAGAAATACTGCAGCCGCCAACCAGGTTATGTTTGGTGGCAGGATTGACAGGCAAACGGCTATGGATGAGCTAATATTCTGTGGACAGCAGCAGCTATCCGGGCGGTTTAAGTTGCTTCCGCATCGTTTTATGGAAGGGAGGGCAAGAGGTGGAGGGGCGGAGTCAGGGCGCAAAGCAGGTTGTGCACAGAAAGCTCCTCCCACGCGGCGAGAATTCCTGATCAACACTTGGAGTAGAACCATGTCCCAATCCGGCCTGCAGGTTCCAAACAACTTCTGCAAACAATAATGTAAGGCTGTCAAGGCTGCCACCATCGGGGGTCCTTCGCGGGTTGTTACTCAACCTTCAGCCCAGCCAATTTGATGATAGCCCAGCCATAATCAGCTGATTAATGGAATGCAGTATCAAATTCCTCGGCCTCCAAACCCGATTGACCATTTGTGCGCTGTCTTGCTGACCTGGGGCAGCAGAATTGGGTTAGCTTTTACGCAATGGTGAGTAGCGTTACTGCCAGCAGCAAATCCAGGAGTGTAGTGGAAAGAAGCCTGCCTTGATATGTTTTGGCTATCTTTCATGGCAAGAAGGGGAGCTGCCCGCCCCCAGGGGCTGTTGGGAGGTTCAAACGATAAGTAGAAACAATTGGTGGGAACCTTAACAAGCCCATGTTTGTTGATGCATGGCATTCTTTGTGACCGACGAAAGGAAAATGTGGGAACCTCTGAAGCTTCCTTAAGGCCCATAGTAGTGTTTTGATGCATGGCATGCCTTGTGACCACGAAAGCCTTGCCATGTAAAGCTCAGCCGCGAAACCATTCCGCATTGATCTGTAACGAGGGCGAAGTTTGACAGGACACGGGAATCAGTGTGGGCAGCGGTGGCAACGTTGTGAGCCAGGTGTCAGGTGTTATGTGGTAGTTCATCGTGATCTGCGACTATGTTAACACGTTGTTAGAACGTTCTCGTGGTTAGAAGTTTGCTGTCTGACTATTGAGGATGCATTGGCCATGTACGGCTCATATGATCATATGGCTAAGCTGGATCGGCGATGGGGTCTTTTTTGAACCCCGTGATTACTGACTTCAGGATGTTTAGGGCCCTCATTTGGAAAGGGCCAGTTCCACTTTCCAAGGCACTTGGCACCTCAGCAAATCGTGCGCGCAAGAGAACCCTCGAAGTTCCTTGTACCCTGCTTTGGCGGGATGAACTAGTAGTTTGGGCATACATCCTGTCTCGATGGCTTGATATCATCGCTGTGTTTCTTTTTTGTTCCTTGGATTCTTCTTGCCAGTGCTCTAGTCTGAGGCAAGCAAGCAAATTGGTATAGGCTGCTGTGTGAAGATAGAAGTGATGAAGTCGAGCGTATGGCATACATTCCCACAACCGTGGTGGGTGGTGTTTGTGCGGGTGTGCATAGGCAGCAGCCTACCCCAGATGGTCAAGTTAGCCAGTACCAAGAGAGCTCCCACGTGAAGATGCTTCTGTAGCAATCATATACATCGCGTCTATATAGATACACGCCTCTTACACAGACTCTTTAGGTAACGATGTACTTCAAGTTTATTATTCTAATTATGGGAGTGCAGGAAAAGCCCCAGTGACCATGTGCTTGAAGAGGTCTTGCAATGGCAAAAGTTCTATCTATGGCAGGCAATGGAACCCCTAGACACTACAGGAGGAGTCTTGTTGTTAGGCGAAGTGCCTACATTTCCTTCGCCTTTAAGGCGAGGTGTCTACTTCTCCTATCACGAACTTGTTTGCTGGGCCCAGCAAACCCCCAGGGCGGTTCCGTGGGAAATTGCACAAGGTGACTCGGGTTCAGTAAGGTTGTGGGTTTGAATGGAAATGATTAAATCCTTCATGAGTTGGAAGAGGAGATCTTTCCTTTTACTCTAGAGGGGCAGGGGACAATTGCTTCTGTGAGATGTCGTAAGTAGGAGGTAAAACAGGATTTGTAGATAAAGGTAGAGCTTCATGTTACAGCTATCACAGCTCAGCTTAAACAAAGAAATTGAGAGATAAGATAATCTTATACTGCGGGGCCCAATCCCTTGCAGGTCCTCCTTATGTGCAAGGAGAAGAAAGGGAGGGGCATCCCTCGGTTGAGGACCACGTGGCCCTCTTTCGAGGAATGTCCCTCCCTTTCTTCTCTTCAAACATAGGGAGATCCTGCAAGGGATTGGGCCCCGCAGCATAAGGTGCACCAGAGGACTAATTGGTATGAGTGGGTCCCTGTGGACGAGGGAACCACTCGCCTTTACCAAACCCTATAGGCCTGTAAAGACTGTCAGGCATTGGTTGTTTTGGGAAGAAGCCTCTCGAGGGGTCATTGGAGCGCAAATCACTGGGTTTTGCGAACAACTTTAAATCCCGTGGTAGGCCAATTGGTGTTGCTGGCTTCTTGATCAGGGGGGTCACACGTGGCCACATATGTTGCTGCATTCCAATCAGGTGAATGGGTGCTTTGTAGTGCACATCAGCGGCGCCTACGTAAGACTACTAACACTGCAGTGTACGCACTGCAGTACGTTTAAGGATTGCTGCTCCGTTTCTTCCAACTGCAGTACATACTGCAGAGCGTCAAATGATGCAGCTATCCACTAAATAGCGGTAGCATATATAAGGAGAAGAAGCAGCAATAAAGCACTTAGCAAGCAGCACCTAAGAAGCAATTGCAATTGTGTTCCATTGCAGGGGGTCGACTATGCCCCATATGGAATCAGAGTTTTCTTGATGGAGTGCACGGGAAGGGATTTTGTCCTGGCTTTTCCTATGAGATCCAAATTTGATGATATGGGGAGTCCTTTTGTGTGTGGTTTCGAAAGAGATGCCCTTCTACACAGCGCTCAAAGTTCTAGTTGACATTGACCCCCCATAGGGAATGCACACGTGGGCCGATACTGCACTAGCTGGTGTCAACTGGCAGTCAGCGCTTTAGTATATATTGTTGATATAACTTGATTTTGCTAGCGTCTTACGGGCATTGCAGTTTCTGCTGGGCAGGCTGTTGGATGTTTGGAGCGTATACGTTGTTTGTTTTGCATGCACGCTGCGCAGATGTTGCTAGATCTATAGACATTGCATCATATTTGCTCGTGTCTATAGATCTATAGACATTGCATCATACTTGCTCGTGCCACCTTCATTTGATTGTGGTTCGAAACCCGGGCATCTGCTATTGCAAACTGGGAGCATGTTACAATGATGTTAGCTTTGCCGCCCGACTGAAGTGGAAATATTAAAGCTTATGTTGATTCAGACTACGCGCCGTGCCTACGCCTTGCAAGGCAGGATGCATGTCAGTGCATGCACACGCGTGCATTTAATATTAAGAGTGAAGCCTATCCTACCCGCACACCAGAAGTCGAGCACGCGGGTACGCGGAATCTAGGGCCCAAGAAATGGTGTCGTAGTAAAAAAAACACAAGGGAGAGAGGGAGGGAAGGAGGGAAGGGGAGGGGAGAGGGGGGGGGGAGAGAGAGGGAGAGAGAGAGAGAGAGAGAGAGAGAGAGAGAGAGAGAGAGAGAGAGAGAGAGAGAGAGAGAGAGAGAGAGAGAGAGAGAGAGAGAGAGAGACACACACACACACACACACACACACACACACACACACACACACACACACACACACACACACACACACACACACACACACACACACACACACACACACACACGGACGGACGGACGGAGAGTGTGTGAGTGCACTGGCCACGTGGTAACCACCAGATTTCCTTCAGAGGTTTATGAATGCTCTAATGTTGACCAGCCATTTATATATAAAGTGCCACGCATGTATATGATCCTAGATTTGTTCGTCCGATACATTTTAAGCTGGTGCCTTCGGTGGCCAGGATTCTCTTCTCTCCTAGCAAGCTTCTTTCTCCGTGCTTCGCAACTTCACGGGGCCTGTGCGCATGGCATTTTTGTTTGTCCGGTACACTAGTGCCAATGACATGGAGTGAGCCTGGGTGTGCTTCTAGACAAGCAGGACTCCGTGCCCATTGCCCCGCATGGAACTCTGGTGTAAAGGGCTGATCATTACCATAGTGGGAGGGACACGCTGTGGCGCGTGGGGTGGTGCCCGCCAGGCGTGGCAGGGCTGTGCGCATTTCTGTGGGGGTTGGGCTGTTTCAAGGGGGGTGGTCCCGCACTGAGGAAAGAAGAAGGAATTACATCGCCGCTCGCCGGGTTGGACTCATAGCTTGAAACATTTGGGTTCAAGCCCTTGACCATTGGGCTGGTCTTTTTTGCTCCACTTTTGTAGAATATCAGCTCTTGATCCCCATCTTCCAGCACGGCTCCCAATGCCCGTGCTGCTTGAGGGAGTTGGATGTCTGGGGCGACCATGCTGTCCACTGCACCTCAGGGGGGGATGTGGCAATTGTCGGCCGCCATTACTCCGTTCGTAACGGCCTCGATGCTGTCCTTACATCTGCTCGTCAGCGGGTCACCCGGGAGCCCGCCTTTCCCACCCCTGTCCCTGGCCAGGAGCGCCGTCGCGCAGACCTTCGCCTCCACGCGTGGGAGCAGGGACGTGACCTCTATATCGACATCGTTGGCTCCTCACCGCTCACCGTGGCCAACTTGCAGCACTTCGTGCCGGGTGGGGCCGCCGCGCGCCGCTCAAGACAAGCAGACCCGCTATGCTATCTTGCTGTCGCGTCAGCAGCCGCCGCAATGATGAAACTGACCCGACGAATGACAAAATATCCCTCCACATCTTCTTGAGGAATGATGGCTTGGTTCAAAAGCCCCTGGAGCCTCTGCAACAAGGCCAGCGCATCAGCATGCAACCCTCCCAATGTTTCAAAAGCGAAGGCTTGGAAAGCCACAGGCGGCTGCTGACGCGACAACAAGACAGCATAGCGGGTCTGCTTGTCTTGGGCAGCGCGCGCGGCGGCCCCACCCGGCACGAAGTGCAGCAAGTTGGCAACTGTGAGTGGGGAAGAGCCAACGATGTCGATATAAAGGTCACGCCCCTCCTCCCACGCATGGAGGCGGAGGTCTGCGCGACGGCGCTCCTGGCCAGGGACAGGGGTGGGAAAGGCGGGTTCCCGGGTGACCCGCTGACGAGCTGAGGTAAGGACAGCGTCCAGGCCGTTACGAACGGAGTAATGTCGGCCGACAATGGCAACATCCCCCCCTGAGGTGCAGTGGACCGCGTGGTCGCCCCAGACATCCAACTCCCTCAAGCAGCACGGGCATTGGGAGCCAGGGTGGAAAATGGGTATCAAGAGCTGGTATTGAAGGCGGCAGCGGAACGACTCAGGGGGCATGGTCTGCTGCAAATGGGGAACTGGGAGAGCCAGCAGCCAATCAGACGCTCCCGGCTGTGGAAGAGATTGGAGCACAGCACGGTCGCGATCCGAGCGAGCAGGGTCATCAAGAACCTCCCGGTATGCGCGGTGAGACAAGGGTTTGGACAGCCGGGCTTGCACTTTGCTGCGGACAAAATCCGGATCCTCGAAGAGCGCCGCATCAAAATCAGGAACAAGGGCGCAGTAGTCAGCCTTGGCAGCTAGGGCAGCGGGGAAAAGAGGGGCAGTGGATGTCCCCAGAAGGCGGTCCTGAAGGGGGGCGGTCTGCGTGACGGAGGCGAGATAGGCACAAGGCAGAAGGGAAGTGGCCTTAGTGACCCCTAGACCCCCCTGGGCAATAGGCAAGCCAGCCAAGGTTTGCTGCAAAGGGCCAAAACCACCACCACCAGCTGTGACAATGGATTGGAGGACCTGGGTTTGGAGCATTTCAAAGGTCACCAAAGCTTGCGCAGCTGCAGCTGGCGGCATGGTCCGAGCTGTGAAAACCACCTTGCAGGTCCCAAGGCAACTGCGAAGCAAGAGAAGCTCGGCTTGGGGGTTGCGGAGAATCGGCAAACGCTGGAGCGAGGCTGCCACGGCATCAACGTGCGCCTGGGCTACGGAAGCCGTACTCGACTGACACGGTGACCGCTGCCCCCAACACTATCAAACCAGCACGAGTTTCATTGAAACATTGGGGGTTGGGTCCTTGCACATTGGGCTGGTCGTTTTTACCCCACTCTTGTAAAGAAGAAGAGACGGCCAGGACGCTGTCCTTACCTCAGCTCGTCACCGGGTCACCCGGGAACCCGCCTTTCCCACCCCTGTCCCTGGCCAGGAGCGCCGTCGCGCAGACCTCCGCCTCCATGCGTGGGAGGAGGGGCGTGACCTTTATATCGACATCGTTGGCTCTTCCCCACTCACAGTTGCCAACTTGCTGCACTTTGTGCCGGGTGGGGCCGCCGCGTGCGCTGCCCAAGACAAGCAGACCCGCTATGCTGTCTTGTTGTCGCGTCAGCAGCCGCCTGTGGCGTTCCAAGCCTTCGCTTTTGAAACATTGGGAGGGTTGCATGCTGATGCACTGGCCTTGTTGCAGAGGCTCCAGGGGCTTTTGAACCAAGCCATCATTGCTCAAGAAGATGTGGAGGGATATTTTGTCATTCGTCGGGTCAGTTTCATCATTGCGGCAGCTGTGGGTCGCCAGCTGGCCGCTTGCCGGGTGTGACTCATAGCTTGAAACATTTGGGTTTGGGTCCCTGAACATTGGGCTGGTCTTTTTTACCCCACTCTTGTAAACGAAGAGAAGTTACATCTGTCCAGCCATGAGGGCGAGATAAGATGTCCACAATACACACGCTAGCCGAAATAAAGAAAAGCGGCCCACACGAGGTAGCCAAACAAAGACTAGACACGAAATGGCGTATACCAAACGGGGAAAGGGGGAAAAGTTGGGGGGGGGGGGGGAGGGGCAGCCACAGACGTGGCTGCGGCCAAGTCACCGCGTCCGGCGTGAGGGACGCGGGGGAGTCGCCTTCAGCTGCTTCGGGCGCCGATGCGCCCCCTGCAGTCCAGGGCCTGGACGATCACCGCCAGAGAACAGGCCAGCTCGTCGTTCCAGTGGCTTGGCAAATAAAGTTGGATGCTGCTCTCTGCCACTTTTGGCTGTAAAATATGTTTTATGTTTAGGATGTTGCTGAGTGGTCCTTCCCCCGTTCATCCTGACGATGAAATGGCAAAGAGATGGCAAAAAGAAACGCCTGCCCCTCAGAGGGGTACGTGAGAAATGGCTCCTGTACAGTCATATTGCTAGCACAGCTACCAATAATTTGCCAGGAAAACTGGTCCTGACGCACCGATGCTGTCTCCAGTTCCACCGATGGACCCTAGCGTACACTCAAAAACTTGTTAGATCTTTTCAGATCTTACGCGATACGTTTAAAAAGTACCTAGCATTTCTCCGTCGGGACGTGGACTCTTTCGGGTGTGATTCCGGTGGTCACGGGAGACTTTCCCCAACCTGTGTTAAACCGAGGAAAGGGCATTGAAGAAACTGGTCATAGCCAGTTTGTTGCCAGCTGATTAAGTACAGAAACTTGCCTGTGACAAGGCTTTTAGAATAATAGAAGTAAGGACAGGAACAAGGAGCTGCTTGAGGCCATCCTCAGCACTTTTCAACAAGCTGAGTGAAGCAGATCCTGACTGTTCTCCCTGTGGCTATGGATTGAATAGAAGTTTTTGTTAGTAAATAGCCAGAAGGTTTGTAGCAACGCATCTTAATTTGCTCCAAGGCCAGGCCTTGACAAGTGGAGACCGTGTGACCCAGTACAGAGAGGAGACCATCGTGAGCATTGATCTAGCATCCCGCACTAAAGATGCAGTGTCTATATCCTCCAGATGGTGTACTTTTGGTCGTTGCTCGAGAAGATGAGCATGTTTATATGGAAAGAATGATCTTTGGGCACCACCGAAATTTAGCCGATTTTGTGATGTCCATTCTTCCTGGGACTCCGTGTTTCATCTACCGCACTCATCGTCAGGTGCTGACCTGCCTTTTCCAGTGTCTATTTCAAAGACTATACAGCAAGGAAAGGAATTACACCTGTCCAGGCCACTGGGCATAACTAGATGCAAATGGCTTAACCCGCATCATCCGTGCCTCTTTGTCTTGCTCTACTACCAGGGTCCAAGCATGATGGCTGTAGGAAAGAGACAATGTGTAGTCAACCAGCTTGGTGTACTCAGTGATTGTAAGAGTTTGGAGGGACTGATGAGTTTCCAGGCAAAATGATGCAATCTATTCTTCCTATCCTTACAAATAACGCAAGGCTTGTTTGTTATGCAGGACGTGGTTGGGGGCTTGCAGTCCATTGGCTTCGGTGGCATGAATATTGACCCTACGATCTTTCAAAACAAGTGGGAGATGGGAAGTGCCTTCCCAGCTCAAATCAGGGTTCAGCTCGCGTGGGAGTGCCCAGTGCCGCTGTCCGGGCAAAGACTCTTTGAGATCATTGCAGAAAATCTGGGGTATCGAGGACAGCCTCTTGACCTCTTCAGATTGAATCGAAAGGACATTGATCATGGACTTAACAAGAAGCAGGTGCTTGTCCTCACCGGGATAAACCAGCCTGCATGCAGGCGTCACAAGTCTTTCTAGTCTTGCATAACAAGATGAAAACTTCTTTCCAAAGCTCTTGCCATGCATGTCTGGTTTGTCCAAGAACCTGGCAGAGACAAGCCCTGAGATGCAAGTCTGTGAATAAGTCGCGTCATTATCGTTGAGCTCTCGCAGCAAACAGTAACCAAACCCCAACTGACCATCACCTTTGCTTCAGAAACTGATCGAGAAACTCAGCCAGCATCGACCGTCTGGCTGACGGGTCTGGTCATATAAAGTTGGGGTGGAGGCGGGTCGGGGGCTTGGGCAAAAGCTGGAGCCTCTAATAGTTGTTTCCATGTCCAAGCACATGCTTTGTCGCCCATGCACATGCTTCGTCGCCCATGCACATCATTTCTTCGTCCTGCAGTTAGATGCTCGTCTTCACGTACATGACATGCTCCTGTGCCCCGCAGGTAGATGCGCTGATGAGAGAGTTCTGTGTACAGAACGACGTGAGGCCATTCATGCAGGCGAATCCCCGCCCGACTCCCAGCATCGACCGTCCCAGGCAGCGTGTATTCAAAGGTGGCAAACGAGGGCCCCTCGCCGCACCTCTGCTCCCTCCAAAACGGCCCCGCCTCTCCGGCCAGGACATGCAAATGAAGCTTTGCACAAAGCAGCCGGCCATCACGGAACGCCAGCAATTTCCCGTTACCCAAGCTGGGAGTACGCATGTCAACAGTGGCCACGCCTTGCATGACAGCCCCGGGGACAGGACGCTGGGGGATTGCAGCAAGGATTCGGCCACGAGGGAGCTGCCATCCCCAGCGGATGCACCCGCACTCTTGCCGGCTCCGCACAGCCCTTCTCGCTCCCAGGGCCCACTGCATGCCCACCAGGATGAAGACCTCCCACCTGTACCAAACCGCCGGGTCCGGGGGTCATGGAAGGGCCGGCTCTGCAGTACCCCGGCGGCAGCGCCCGCGCTCGAAGGGCAGCCGCAAGCCTGCAGCACGCCCCAAGGCCCCAAAGAAGCGGCAGCGTTTGACGAGCCCGGTCTGGGGCAAGCCTGCGCGGTTCCCACACAGCAACCTCACATCTGCACCAAACCTCCCGAGGGCATTTTCAGACTGGGGCTTCCCGCAAAGGAAGCCCTTCATTTGGTGCTTGGCCACCCCTCCACGACGCCCCCGCTGCTGGCAGAGGCTGCAACGGCCCCAGCCGAGGAATCTCGGACTCTTCCGGAAGCCCACACCCGCATCGTGCGCAGAGTCCGGCTGGGAGCAAAAGCAACGAAGGAGGAGGTTGCTGATGAGCGACCCCACCGACAGCCTGCTGCAGAGCACACGGCCACGGCAGCGGACGGACCCAAAACTCCGCTCGGACACCACGCGTTGACCCCGCCAAGGCCTCATGCCTCCCCGCCCGCGCATCTGATTCCATCAGGCTGCTCACCGGATGACTCATCGCGGTCCCCCAAACCCTGGGCACAGGCTGCGCCAGAGGTCCTCACGGACTCTCCTGGTCCCTTGGGACCCTCCCAGGGAGCAGTGCCAGAGGTCCCCGCAGACACCCCTGGTACCCTGGGGCCCTCCCGGGCAGCAGCGCCAGAGCTCCCCACCGACTCCCTTGGCCATCCAAGGCCTTCCCAGGGAGCAGTGCTAGAGGTCCCAACAGACTCTGCTGGTCCCTTGGGGTCCTCCCAGCAAGCAGCGGCCGAGGAGGCAAGGCGCGGCAGGCAAGAAGGGGTTCAGCGCACCCGATTGAAACTGGCTCGGCGGGTGAACTCTCCAGTCAACGCCGTCACGGTGGAGCCCGTCGCGGCACGCATGCCCGGTGGAGAGGGATCCTCCCGGGTCCCTTCCAGCAGGGGGAACTCTTCCACGGTGGTTGTGAGCGGGATCCCCAGCGTGAAACGCAGGGCGGGTAAGGCGCTGGAGGCGCTTGCTACCCACCTGAAGACAGGCGGGCTGCTGGACGCCGTCAATTTCATCTACATGCACGACTCCATGCAGGCCGCCGCGACAAGCGAGACCCGCGGGAAGCTGACGGTGCATGTGCGAGACGGGAAGGACGGGCGGAGGCTCCTCAAGCACCTCATGAGGTGGAGACCCGACCCAGCGTCAAAGCTCGCGCCCAAGGCAGCTTTTCAGCAGGGGCTAACCCTCGAAGCTCTCCTCCTCAAGCATGGTGGCTGCGCCTTCAGGCTTGCAGAAGCGCCGTCCGCCTACAGATTTGCGAACTTGGACCACCCGGTCCCGCTCGCGTTCTTCCGTTCCCAGGACGCGTCACCCCCCCACATGCTCCGCATGGTGGGAATCGAGCTACAGGCGTCGTCAAATTCTGCACCCGACAAGGAGTGCGACAGGGTGACTGCCGAGGGGCCGCGCACCCTACCTCTGGAGGGGCCTGGCGCGGCCCCGCCGACATCCCAACTACCTCAAGGCGGGCTTCAAGGAAGCCCGTCAGCGGCGTCCCGCCCGGACGAACCCGCCGTGCGCTCCGCAGGCCCGTGTTCGCCTGGCAAGGTGCCGTCGCGGGAGGGCCGGGGCGCCAAACGGCCTGCCCAGGGCATGCCGGTCCGGGGTGAGGGTCCTCGAGGGGCAGAGGAGCCGAACGGCAAGAAGCTGAGGCTTTCAAGGTGGCGGAGCAAGGTGGCGGAGTTAATGCCCGTTGTGGGGACCGGTGCCGACCTCGGTCCTGGTGTCGATGGAAAGACATCAAAGGGGGATGGTAAGAAGTCGAACGGGGATGGTAAGCATTCGGAGACAGATGATAAGAAATCCGAGAGGAACAATAAGAAGTCGATTAGGGATGGTAAAGAATCAAGCCTGAAAGCGGTCAGGACCACCTGCCCGGACCCCGTCCTTGAGGACAAGGGCCTCAAATGCCAGTCAGAGGGAGGTCGCGCGGAAGCAAGGCGGGACAGCGGCATGAGTGGGGAGAGCAACCCGGAGAGACAGCCGGCCATGCGGAAGGCGGGCAAGCGCAAGGACAGACCCTGCCAGTCCCGGACAAGCAACTCGGCCCGGGCCTCCATGGAAACGCGGCGAATCTCGACCAACATGACAACCCGCCAGCGACTGGTGTCTGCGGGGGCTCCGCCGCCCGTGAAGCCGGGCAAGCCTGGCCAGGGTGGGGCCAAGACCGCCTCTGCGACGTCGCCAACTGGTGGTGGACCGTCGCAGCGCGGAGCCAGATCAGGCAGTGCTACTCCTCGTGCTGCTGTTGGCGTGCCAAAGCAGTCGCAAACCGGCGCGCCAAGCGTCACTAGCGAGGACGTCTGCCGCGTCCCCACCGACGCTCCGCAGGACATGACCACAATACGCCCGGGAGAGGCTGGAGGGAGTGGCAGGCGCGGCGGCAAAGAGGCCATATGCCGAGATGCTCATGCTGCCGAGGAACCCCGGGCCGAAGCAGAGAAAGCTGTGGGTGACCCGGTGGGGTCGGAGTCAGCGGCTGTGAACGGAAGCAGTCGCGCAGAATACAAGACCGGCAACAAGCGCCAAAAGCCGGCACACAGGACTGCAGAGTCTGTGGAACAGAACGGAAAGGGTGGAGAATGCTCTGAGACACCTGAAGCGAGGAAGGGGAGGCCTGCCTGGTCGGAGTCGGGCGCTCATGAGTCACCTGTGAAAGGTACGCAAGGCCGTGGCAATATAACACGTCACTCCAGATTTCATAGGGGTAGGAAGCTGGTACACCCGCATGCGTGCACTCACTTACACAACAGAGGCATGCTACTCTTTCTCCCCCCCCCCCTCTCTCTCTCCCCTCTCTCCCTCCCCCCCCCCTCTCTCTCTCTCTCTGTGTCTCTCTCTCTCTCTCTCTCTCTCTCTCTCTCTCTCTCTCTCTCTCTCTCTCTCTCTCTCTCTCCTCTCTCTCTCTCTCTCTCTCTCTCTCTCTCTCTCTCTCTCTCTCTCTCTCTCTCTCTCTCTCTCTCTCTCTCTCTCTCTCTCTCTCTCTCTCTCTCTCTCTCTCCTCTCTCCCCCCCCCCCCCCCCTCCTCTCTATCTCTCTCTCACTCTCGCGCGCGCGCGCGCACACGCTGACACCCACGCTCACTATCGCGCTCACACTTACACTCACACACCACACTGTCCAACTTTATGATTCACCCAAAGTGAGGAAGGACCCTCGGCGGGCGATGCTTGCAGTTTCATCGTGGGGACCGGCGGGGAACGGTGGCTTGCTTGGGGTTTAAAGGTGATGGCGGGCAGAATGCCCATGAGCATGCCCCCGACAACCCCCCCTCGACTCGGGACAAAGAAAAAGCCTCCAGCAAGGAGATTCACACCCCTGGCCTGGCCTGGCACCGGTTGGCAGCAGCTTTCTTGGGAGTGCGATTCACTCAATTCTATGTGGAAACCAGGGCAGGTGCGCTGTGGCTCCGCACCTCCTGTAGCATTGCTTGTTTGGCGTAGTCCCTATTTGGTCACCTCGTATAGCAGGAAGCCCACTGAACATTTTGTTAGTCCCAACCCCCCCGCCCCCTTTCTCTTCCTTTCCCTTCTCCTCTGCTTCGTCCCTCACTCTTCTCTTACCCTCCGCACGCATGCGGGCGTGCGTGTGTGTGTGTGTGTGTGTGTGTGTGTGTGTGTGTGTGTGTGTGTGTGCGTGCGTGTGTGTGTGTGTGTGTGCGTGCGTGTGTGTGTGTGTGTGTGTGTGTGTGTGTGTGTGTGTGTGTGTGTGTGTGTGTGTGTGCGTGTGTGGATGGGTGGGTGGGGGGGGGGGCGGCGGGGAGGAGAGGGGGACAGAGCGTTCGCGCATACGCCCGAGGGGGAGGGAGGCAGAGGGAGGGAGGGACGGAGGGACGATGGGAGGTCATTTCCATTCACACGCGCCGGGGTGTGTGTGTGTGTGTGTTCGTGCGTGCGTGCGTGTGCGTGCGTGTGTGTGTGTGTGTGCGTGCGTGTGTGTGTGTGTGTGTGTGTGTGTGTGTGTGTGTGTGTGTGTGCGCGAGCGTGCGCGCGCGCGAGTCTCAAGTGTGAAAGTGCCATGTCACGTAGCTTTCCAAGGCTCGGGGCTGATAAAGACACTCTGACTCGTGTTGTCAGTTATCTGTACAGGTTGGGAGAACTTCCTGCGACAATGTAATAATTGCACGTCTCTTTCACGGCTTTTTAACTTGAGCATGGTAGGCCGCCCACCAACCCCTTCCGTTGTTCTATATGGAGAACAGGGCCCTCTTTAAATGCTGCTTCCAACCTTAATTTGCAGATTCTTCACAAAGGGGCATGCAAGGAGGTAGCTTTTAAAACGGGGAGAGGGGACAGGGGGAGAATTTTGCTGCTTGTATTTCACCAACCCTTGCAGAAGAGAACTTACTGCTACCTGAGGGTACTTTTGGGGGAAAGAGGGAGGAGGTTTCTCTTCCTAGAAGTCCGTCAGCATGCATGTCTCTATCCATAGAAACACTATTGACATATTACAGATCATTTCAGGAGTATACGTTAAGTGTGTTCATACAGTCATACCTCCGGGGAGTTTATGTGTTGAATAAGTTGCATATGGAAACATTCTCTGTCTGATTGTCCGAGGTTGAACCATCCAAGTTCAGACCAGCGCTCTCAATAGTATTATTGTCAGGGCAGGACAAGTGTTGTTGCGACCTCTCCAATGTTGTTAGGGCAACAATACCTAGCACTGCTGCCTGTTGCAACGCGTTGTGTCGCTTGGAACTACTTGAAAGGGCACTTTTTCTCACTCGTCCTTGCCAGTCCCTTTACATGACGTCTTGTGGATGTGCCCACCTGCAGAAGGAACCCCGATGATAAATCAGGTCCACGAGAATAAGTGTGGCGATCAGAAGAAGGGCGACCTCCAAATTCGACAGGTTTTCGCCATACGATACGTCTGCTGGATGTTTGGTGTGGAGGGCGTGTGGCACGGCGTTGCAGTTATGTCAATGTGTCAACTGTGCGCCTCTTTGGCGCTCCATCACATCACTGCGTTGACGGCAGCCAGCATTTGGAGACAAGGAGGGAGGTGCACAATGTTCATATCTCCAGGGAAGAAGGAAGCAGCATCATACATGTATACAAATCAGCGTGCTTCATCACAGCAAATGATGGCAGGCAGGCCTTCGGTGGCAAGGAGGGAGATGCAGAGTGTTCACAGCTTCACAAAAGAAGGAAGCCGCGTCAGTAACAGCAGCTTGTTTGGACGAAAGGAAAGTGCGGGAGCATCAGCTTGTTAGGGAAAGGAAAGAGCCGGACATCAGCTTGTAAGGAAAGAAGAGGAGACTGTTTCATGTAGAATCAGCTGGCAAGGAAACAAGAAAGATCGTGGTGTATGGCAGCGGCTTGGTAAGCAGCATGTACAGTCAGGCGCAAGAGGATGAACTAGTGGGGGCATCTAGCCCCAGCTCGAAACGGATTAAGGAGTGGTGAATGTCACGGAATTTTTGTGAACCTTGTATGTATTGCGTAACATCGCAATACTGCAAATTGCGTTGCTAATTAGCTTGTATTGCATTAGCTTGTATCGCATTAGCTTGTATCGCAGAAGCTTGTATCAAGCTTGTATGTATCGCCTTTGTTTGCAATCCTCTAAGGTGAATGAGAAGCTCAAGGTGCAAGCAGCAGCATGATCGCGCTTGCTGGTATGCACAAGTGAGCACAATTTTGTGTACGAAAAGGAAAAATGATGCCAAACACAGTAACATCTATCCGCCACATGCTTTGTGGCGGATTACAGGCAGCACATCAAGGGGACCTTAGAAAGGATGCGATCGCATTTTTAAAGCGGCAGCTGGAAGAATATTCTTTCATATTCTCTCATTAATGGAAGGACAGTGAGAATTCGCCATTCAACGACCAATCTTAGCAACTGGACAAGAATGGAGATGCTGTTCCTTGACATGCCGTATCCCTGCAATTCGCAAGTGCACTATCAATCACGTGATGGTTAGTGATAATTATAAGCTAAGAGTCGGATAGTGATATGCTTTCACTTTATAAGCTTATAAGCTAAGAGTCGGATAGTGATATGCTTTCACTTTTCATCTAAGAGTTGTTGCGATGGAGGACAGCGCTCTCTATCCGCTTTGACAGGCGAAGCAACGTTGTTACATCGACACATCCACCTGCTCGTGAAGTTTCTATAAGTACGTCTTGACACAGTGGCCCTGGCAGGAGGCAGCCCTTAGTGGCAACATGCATTCGCATGTATCATATGTCCAGTAGCATTGGTATATACATGCCTATTGTAGGCGCTTCTGCCAAGAACGCTGCATATAGGAGAGGAATTCGTCTTGCCAGTTGATCAACTGATAGAAACAACATCTACCAAAAGAGTTCTTTACCGTGGTTTGGAGAGCGGCTTAGCGAGTCACTCGAGGCATCCCTGACAGATGAGACATATGGATATGCTTCTCGAGAGTTCTAGAAAACATTGAGTGGCAGTTGATTCTGAGCTTCTCTGGAGTTGGAAGTTTTTGGAAGTAACGGTGCATCACGTTGTACAAGTAGCCTTGAGGCGCCATTCCAGGAGGGAAAGAGATAACGTTTTTGACTCGGACAAGCTTGTTTAGCATACCGAAGAGTTTGTGTCGGCAGTCTTCCCTTGAGCAAGGGGCTGGGGAAATCCAGTGCTGCGTCAATCTTTAGAATGCCAGTAGCTTGGATTTTGATTGTACTCACGCTTATTGAACTGTTAGGCTGCCGCATGTGCTTCTTGAGAGTGCGGCTTTGTGGGAGTCTGGCAGACGCATGGCAGTAATGAGCACCACATTACAGGTCCTGGAACCTACACAATAGGTACACGTTGTCCAAGCTTGTTTAGCATACCGAAGAGTTTCTGTCGGCAGTCTTCCCTTGTTCAAGGGGCTAGGGAAATCCAGTGCTACGTCAATCTTTAGAATGCCAGTAGCTTGGATTTTGATTGTACTCACAGTTATTGAACTGTTAGGCTGCCGCATGTGCTTCGTGAGAGTGCGGCTTTGTGGGAGTCTGGCAGACGCATGGCAGTAATGAGCACCAAATTTCAGGTCCTGGAACCTACACAATAGGTACACGTCTTCCAAGCTTGTTAAGCATACCGAAGAGTTTGTGTCGGCAGTCTTCCCTTGAGCAAGGGGCTAGGGAAATCCAGTGCTATGTCAATCTTTAGAATGCCAGTAGCTTGGATTTCGATTGTACTCACGCTTATTGAACTGTTAGGCTGCCGCATGTGCTTCGTGAGAGTGCTGCTTTGTGGGAGTCTGGCAGACGCATGGCAGTAATGAGCACCAAATTACAGGCCCTGGAACCTACGTAGGTTCCAGGATACCTATTGTGTATACACAATAGGTATACATACATGGGTAAATATCTTGTCAGATTGAAACACGTGTTGTTAATGGTTCTTGGTATCTTAACCTGTGCATGTGCATGTGCATGAGCTGAGCATGTCTCAACCTGTACGTTTGCAAATACGTGTGTAGACTTCCACAGACTGGATTTTGCCGCAAATGTGACTTGTTGGTAAAGCGAGATCATGGACATTGTCCCTTTCCAAGCCACCTAATTTCGAGGTTAGACAGCTTCGCATGAGGGAGATTCCCACCACACCACTGTGGCGTGATGTTGAACGTACCACGACGAGGAATATATTTGTTGCACGAAGAACAGGCCCACATGCGCTAAAGGCAATAAAATAATGCTATCACTGGTAATACAGTGATGCATGCATTGGATAAAGTAGTAGTCAGCGCATGCGTTGACTCAATGGTTTATATTCTTCCGTGACTTCACATTGTCCTCTTATAAGCTTGATTACACTTGGGTCCCATACCTGTTGCTTGCTGCACTTCATGAGCTCATGTGCGTCTTGCTAACAGATCATGACGATTCTTACATTAGAATATTACAGCATCATTTATGTTGTTCGTTTACATATTCAGAATATTGCAGCACCATGTATGTTGTTCAACAGTTCCTTACATAACCACGACCATAATACCCCCAGGCACCCAGGAAGGGTGGGGCCATGTGGATGTCGTCCGGCCATGTTAGTACTAGTTTGCAGTCCTGGTGCTTTCCCATCGGGGGCTTAAGCCCGCGATGGGACAGCACCAGCACTGCAAATGCACGATGTCGACGCCCGCAAACAATCCTTGCAAGCTGCGTGTTCTCATGGTGGTTGTTGAGTTGACGGTCCCTGAACGGGGCACAATACACCCCTTTGCAAGCCCCAGTGCCCGACCAATTGCTCAATATATCCACAAACTTTTACACATGAATCCACACCCACACACACACACACACACACAGACACAGACACACACACACACACACACACACACACACACACACACACACACACACACACACACACACACACACACACACACACTCACGCGCGCGCGTGAAATCTCACAGAGGGCAGCAGATGAGGAAATGCCCACAGATACCAAGAAAGGAATCAAAGATGCCTTCTTTGGAAGGAAGGAAATGTAGGGCTGTCCCATATAGGCAAGCGGGACATATCCAGACAGCATTGACCATTAAGCATCCCAGCAAAAATAATACTCGAGTAACTTGCGGCATCTTGTGACAGTGTGGTGAAGTAGAACCAGATTGAATTAGAAAAAAAGTTAAGCATATCCTAACCTATGGTTGAAAGGTAAAAGTGATCTGTATCTCAACCTGGATTTAATAGAAAGAGTGAAGCCTAAGCCGATTTGTCGTCGGTGAGCAGGGGCGCCAATTCAGGGGCCTCCTGGTCACCTGATGGTATCCAGGGTACCGATGGGCGTTGTACAGTGTGACGACTTGTTGCGCGAGGAGTGTCGCTGTAAGCAACGGAAAGGAGGGACTAAATAACCGACCTTGCAGGCCGGGGTACTCTTTGTGCTGAGACGATTAAAGTGTTGAAGGATGGTCCACGTATCTGCTTACGATAATCAAGTATTAGCCCAAGATTAACTGGTTAAACGGCCCGACAGCGAGGCACTAGGCCAGATGTTTATTCGATTGCTAAGATCAGGATCTCTCTCTAGCCCAGTAAGTTTTCAAAATCTAGTAGAAATTCAGAAAATCCTTCAGGGAACAGAGGGGTTCATGCTGCAAGCAAGTAAACGCAGTGCCGTGTTTGGATCCGATACTCTATTCTGCAAGGGAATAGCCAAGCCAGCCACTCTAATAGTAAGAACCTGATATTTACAGCAACCTATACAGGCTATTGGTGCGTTGGTGTGCTTTCCACTTCGTTGGTAGGTCCTGTTGAGTACATATCCTTGGTCTGTTGGGACCCCCTGCACCCACGTGGACTTTACTGCCTACATGCACCCCTTCGAGCTGAGGGAAGAACGTTTTTACAATGCTCATGCCTGCATTCCTGGCAGGGAACCTGGTCACGCAGTACCGTGCAGGCGTCACACGAATGGCAGTTACAGGGGTCACTACCCGTCTTGCCATCAATTTCGGCAGCATTTGCCCAGGGGCCAGCATTGAGGGAGCAGGGCATGACAAGGTAGGTGTCCTGAAGGCAGACAAACAACTGGTGGCTCAGAAAAGAACCCTGCTCTTCCTGCTACCCACAATGGTTGCAAGGGGACATGCATGTGTACTCCTAAACATGATCGTGGATGTCCACATCCATTATCAGGGACGAGACATGTATGGAGGGTCTTCTAAGTCCATGCCAGATACCTGCATGCATCAATTAATATCTATCGATCTCTGCTCAATCACAGTAGTTGGTGCTTGCGTCCATACGCCATC